>WURV02165447.1:0-15000 GCA_011762755.2 Epimenia babai
CTCCCTCATACTTCTCCCTCATGCCCCTCCCTCATACCCCTTCCTCATACCCCTCCCTCATTCTCCTTCCTCATACTCCTCCCTCATACTTCTCCCTCATACCCCTCCCTCATACTCATCCCTCATACCCCTCCCTCATACTCCCTCTCATACTCCTCCCTCATACTCCTCCCTCATGCTCCTCCCTCATACCCCTCCCTCATACTCCTCCCTCATACCCCTCCCTCATACTCCTCCCTCATACTCCTCCCTCATACCCCTCCCTCATACTCCTCCCTCATACTTCTCCCTCATACTCCTCCCTCATGCTTCTCCCTCATACTCCTCCGTCATACTCCTCCCTCATACTCCTCCCCCATACTCCTCGCTCGTACTTCTCCTCCATGCTCCTCCCCGCGCTCCTCCCTCATGCTCTTCTCTCATGCTACACACCTATGCTCCTCCCCATGCATCTCAGCCTTGTCTACATACCTTCACCGCAGGCAAACGCCCGTGTGTGGCAAGACAGTTGCCAGTCGTGCATTCACGGAATGTGTTTGTCAAGTTCAAATGTCTTGAATCTGAGAGATGATCAGGTTTTGGTGTCTCTTTATAATTAAATGTCAGTCGCACGTACAACATTGATTGACCTGTTACTACCCTGAAATATTTTTGATAATCGGAAATGGGGTTAGCCAATGTGGTTCTATAAATAGATGGAAACAAATTTTTTATAATAAACCATTCCATGACGAATTTTTCTCAATATTCAAGAACGACAATCTTGCTCATTTCCTATCGTTGACTGTGGGAAAAAATCCCCGGTTTGTGCCGGTTCGAACTCGCAACCTCTCGCATGGGAGGCAACGCTTCTAACCACTGCCACTGCGCATGAGAAGGTGTCATAAGAGACAGCATAATCGAGATTCACGTTACAATTTTTGATTGACAATAT
This sequence comes from Epimenia babai, assembly GCA_011762755.2. Lineage (NCBI taxonomy): Eukaryota > Metazoa > Mollusca > Solenogastres > Cavibelonia > Epimeniidae > Epimenia > Epimenia babai. The sequence continues at coordinate 935 of WURV02165447.1, forward strand.
ACTGGAGTGTAGGAAAGACTGTAGACTCAAGTAACTCTCATACTACAGTCCGATCCCCCTCGGTTATGCGAGGTCCTACCCTGATGTCCCTCCCCCGTGCAGCATCCCCGTACCACTTTCGCATTGCACTTTCACATGTCTGGTGTATGCTTATGCACGTATGCATGTTATTATAATCAAAAATTTTTTTAGGTAATTTACAGATTGCTTCCAAAAGATAATGCATGATCACAAATTGCAATTTTAGAGTAACCTTTACAAATTTCTTCTTCATCGCAACCCGAAACCTGACCTAGTTTATATTAACGTTGTTTGTAAGTGTGTGCATTGTCATATAATTATTCTGTTTTCAATGAATTTTTATCATCGTGGTGAATGTGCAGATGAAATTAGTCTGCTAGCGGTTAAGTAAACAAATTTATACAATCGTTCAAAGCAGACAAATTATCTTAAAATATTAGCGAAACAAATGATAAATTCTATTATATTTGCTCACAAAGAGGAACACGTGAAGCAGTTCAGAAATATTTATGAATGGCTGTGAAATTAAAAATGTGTAATATGCTTAGTATCTCATCTCGGTGCTTGCATTGAATCGAGTAGTACACATATTGAAATAAAATATCCCAAGAAATTAGGAATATCTGCATTTCTGTTGAGAAATCTTGGAAAATGCGATCATATAAAACTAGATTGAGAAAATGGACATAAAAGCCACGGAATAAGATCAGTTTATCCGCAAAACGCTATACATCCATTTTTTGAAATTTTCCACATTTTTGGTACACTTTGGGAAAATGTCAGATTTATTAGATAGCTAATTACTTCCGTCGCATGTCGCGATGTATCCAACTGAAACTGGCGATGTAAGAATTCCACGGTCATGTTCATTTCCAGTAAATAATGTTAAAAATGTGGCGAATTATCTTTGTTTCTAATATGGATATATAACGTTTTGCATATGAACTGTTTAAAGGCTAATTCAGTCATTATATTGCGTCATTTAATCGGAGATCTGTTGCTATAAACAATTTCGTATACGCTTCATTTCAGTTTTTTATATACTCCGTCAATAGCATTAACTAGCGTTCAATAATAGGAAAAATATACAAGTACTTAAGTGTTGAAGTGGCAGGACAGAAATGCACAAAAAATTCTATACCTCTGAGGGGATTCGAACCCGCGACCGCGAGATAACCGGTCCGGTGCTGTACCACTAACATCACGGTATCAAAAATCACCTTCATTTTCAATTTCTCCTTAGTAGCGGATACCGAACTGGGATATGAAAACCTTTTTCTTAGAAATCTTGACTATTTACCGTTGAAAAAATTCTGTAGCAGTTTGAACAGTAATCACGGCGTTATTAATATATTTAACGTACATGCACAGACATCATATACAGTGTGAAGGTGCATATAGGCCTATATAAAATATGGGGAGTGTCGTTTCGCCTTCTGAGGTGTTATCTCTAGCGGCTTGAGATGAAAATGGCGACGAAGATGGCGGCGAGGGCGACAGTGGGCGAGGCGGACCTGCTACCAGCCGAACCTTAAAATAACATTCGTCAATTCACTCAAGTGCATTTTGAATTTAATCGTAGTATTTGATCTCGTAGATACAAGATGAAAACGTTACGTTAAATCAACGACAGGTAGACCCTGTCTACCGTCAGGTAATGTAATGAGAATTTATTGGGCCCTGGTTAGGGCACGTAGTTTCTTAACGGCGCTTTACAACTTTAAAACCACTGTGATTGAAATAGTTTATTAATTTGCCGAGGATCAACACTTTCAAAGAGAGATTGTCTGTTTTTTTCACTAATTCTTCACATGAATGGCGACTTTGCCTACATACGATTCCTTTTTTCGATAATTTGTTCTACTTTCCACCGTATTATTCAACATTGTTATTTCATGCTTACTGTAAATGTACGTAATTGTATCTAACATTGATCTATATCTGTATACTGTAAGGTGTTAATTTTATATAATTTAGGTAATTACATTATAGTCTTAGACCATTAGGCTATTGTTTCCTGTAAAGTGTGTTTGACAGCTCTGCTGATAAGTACACTTTCATCAAAGAAATTTCATTCAATTTCATTGATGAGAATATAGCACATATAGACAATTATCATAAATAAAAAATTATTTTACGTAAATAAAATTTCATGCACTTAAAAATTGAACAAAAGTGCCATTATACAGAGTACTGAGTATTAGAAGACATTAAATAGCAAAATCAAATAACCATTCGCTATAAATGCGCTGCAGTTATATTGGTTGTTGAAGTTGATTACTTTCGCTTCCACAGCTCGCCTCTGGTTCTGATCACACGTAGTAATTTGTTGGCTTAAGCATGTCGCGTACGATTCGATAAGTCTGTTCAACACACGACGAGTTATTAAAAAACTAAGCGTGAATTAGGGCGGACGCACGCGCACTCACTCACGCACACACGCGCACGTACGTACACACGTACATACGCACACACGCACACACGTACATACGTATACACACACATATTCCCCAACTTACGCTCTCGGACGCGCCCACAAGTAGGTGATGTCATCTTTCAATTGTATTATACAAAGATACATACGCATTTACGTAAATCTATCAACGCACGGGAACATACATACTCGCGCAGTCATACACATAATACGTACTGAGTCCCACGCATATACTATATATATATATATAGTATATATACATATATATGTATATATACGTATATATGTATATATACGAGGGGTGTCCCATAAGTTTCTGGCCTAACCATGAAGGACTTGTAAACCAAACTTACCCATTGACAAGACCCATCTATCAGATGATCAAAGGGAACTTAAAAGTCATTTAGTTGTGCATCTGGCATCGGATACAAGCTCCTTGTCCAGATACACTCAGTGACATTGTCAAATATGGATAAAACTGAATGTCGTGCGGTTATCAAATACCTACACCTTAAAGGGATGTCACCTGAGAGAAATTCTTGATGATATAGTCGAAACATTAGGGCAGGATGCCCCTTCGTACAGTACAGTGAAAAAACTGGTGTGCTGAATTTAAAAGGGGTAGAAAGAGCACTGAAGATGAGCCTCGCTCTCGTCGTCCAGCAGAGGCAAGTTCTGATGGAAACGTGAAGGCTGTGTTAGACACAGTGATGCAGGACAGGCGGGTCACCATCAGAGAGTTGGCTAATGTCCATAGCATGAGTGGAAGCACAGTAGAAAAAATTATCCATGAACATCTTGGTATGAACAAGGTCTTCGCAAGATAGGTGCCAAGAATGTTGACACCTGAGCAGAAGCGTGCCCGACTCAAGATATCAACTGAGCTTCTGGCTTAATATGGGACATCTTGTCACTCAGGATGAAACATGGGTTCATCACTTTGATCCAGAGAGCAAAAATGAAAGTATGCAGTGGAAGCACCCAGGCTCGCCGACACCTAAGAAGTTCAAGGTTGTCTCTTCGTGTGGAAAGGTGATGGCATCAGTCTTCTGGGATTGCGAAGGTGTTATAATGATAGATTACCTTCAAAGGGCAAAACTATCACTAGTGCTCACTATGCAGATCAACTCTGCCGACTAAAATCCGATATAAAGACTAAACGCCGCGAAAAGCTGTCGAAGGGGATCTGGCTGCTGCAGGATAATGCCCCAGCTCATAATTCCCAGCTTGCGGTGTGCACAGCGAACGATTGTGGCTTCCGAATTCTTCCGCATCCTCCATATTCACCCGATCTGGCCCCCCTCTGACTTCCATTCATTTCCAAACCTGAAATCGGAACTCCGTGGTAAAAAATTTGAATCGAATGATAACGTCATTGGTGCTGTAGAGGGGTTTTTTGAGTGGTAAGGACCAAGGGTGGTATCGCAAGGGGTTGGAAAAGTTACAAAAACGTTGGACTAATTGTATTGAAGTCAAGGAGAGATAAAATAAAAACGGAAATCGTACGACGTTGACATCGTTGGACCAGAAACTTATGGGACGCCCCTCGTATATAGGCCTTGGTTAGTCTAGCACGTAACAAAGTGATTTTAACTACTGTCTACGTGTATCTAATACCTTTACTATCTCTAAATTATATGCTCCAAACTATATGTTCAATATAAAAATGCATTATTATGTATCCAGGGAGAGATAGAGGTAGGGAGTGGGAGAGAGGCAGGGAGCCATGGTTGATTGTATATGGGTTAAATCCATTGTGTCTTGTACACCTTACGTAATAAAAAAGACCAAGTGCCATAAATGTTGCAATCGCGATTCTGGATGCGTTTAAGCTTCATTCACTTCATTTGTTTCACTGATGTAATGATACTGCTTACTTATGCAACAGTATAAATTCTTTAAATGCATATTTTTCACTGGGTAAGATTCTCCGCTGTTATCTTGTTTCGCGACGTTCGTTGCATCCGTCCTCTGTTTGCATGTTATTTTCTTCTAGCTCTCATCGCAGTATCTTAGATTTTTTTAACTTTACACTGGCGATGCTAACGTTGTTATGACCTCCGGAGCCTGTTGTCTGAGTTACTATGTATTTGTTAGATTATGAGAAAGAACAGGGGTTTTTTAAAACCTACGATGTCGTTCGTGCCTGCTCTTTTAACGGGCTCCATAAAAGTCTAATATTTAAACGACTCCTGGTTATTATGTTTGCCTATTTCAGTGAGTATATTTGTATATGATGACTTTGCACGGCATTGTTGAATGTTTTGTGGAGTGTAGAGAAAATGTAAGTTACGATTAATATATTTTACGGTATTTTATATCACTCCATTCGCGATACCCTATCGGAAAAACTTGTCTTTGTTTGCTAATGACTCATACACTTTTTATACATATATCAATTTTCGTGATAATGATGATAATAGCCATTAGTCCTACCTATCTCAATTTATGGCAGAGCCAGAATTTCCGCAGTGCTCATCCCATAACGTTCGAATTTGACTCATTTGTCGAAAGATTTAACGTAGAAGATCATTTGAACTTTTTTGACTTTGCGTAGTAAACGTACTGAAGTTTATACTCAATTCACACATAACTGTGACAGCCTGATAAGCAAGTACCACCACACCTCACAACGCAGGAAGGAAGCCTGGAATCAGTGTAAAAATAAGGTCTGTACACCGTTTGGCTCACTCTGAAAAATACCCGCTCGAAATGTGTCGTGTCTACCAGCGTTGTCATTGTGACTTTTGTGAATGTTGCAAGGGGCTTTCTGGAAAAGTTGAAATCATGAAAGTCACGTTTACTCCATGAGCAGAATTACTCAAGGCGTTACCCAGAAACGCCCATGCTTTTGGGATTTAAAGGGAGCTAACTAGGGGGCATGGTCTTGCTCTAAGTAGCATACGTCAAAAGACACCAATCTGCAACGTCGAAGACAAACGTCCGAGTAAAACCACGGCGTCAGCCAATTTAGATACCGTATATACTCGCCTATAAGTCGACCCCCACCCCACTCTGGCCGACGAAATCATGGTTTTGCTCTTGACCCGCCTATAAGTTGAGGGTGGAGTTCGAGGGTGCTACCCCTTCTTCACCCTATGGCGCTGACTTCACGATTATCTCGCCATGCCATTGTATGAAATCACAGATTTACCGGCCGCATAGAGACGCATAGAGACTGTTTGCGGAAGTTTGGGAACAGTGGCGTGTATGGACATAGGTCAAAGCAGAGACCGAATTATTCAACATTGTTATCCATTTCATGCTTACTGTAAATGTACATAGTTTTATCTAACATTGATCCGTATTACCTATATACTGTTAGATGCAAATTTTATATAATTATAGTAAAGACACTATAGTCTTAAACCATTAGGCTATTGTTTCATGTAAAGTGTGTTTGACAGCTCTGCTAATAAGTACACTTTAAACAAATAAATTTCATTTTATTTCGTCAAGTATAACAAGACACAGTTATGTTATTTTTAGCATTAATGTGAAGGTACTAAAAGCTTTCTTTATCTTGTTTCTTTTTGAAAGTTAATGTATAATTTAAGTTTTGTAGAAGGTACTATATTGTTTATCTGCTTGTTTGACTTGCTTGTGGTTATGATGTCATTTTTGGGTTGATACAGTGTGACGGTGATAAGGCTCTACAGGACCACATTGGGAAACTGTTGTCGATTCTGGGAGGGGACATGACTATTGACCTACATCTACAGTTCCTTATTCGCACTAACAAAACTGATTTACTCGTGCTGAAAAACACAAAGGTTAGTGTACATACATGACTGCTGGCTTCATTATGTGTATTCTTTATATATAACTTACATTAAATGGTATTTGATATATGCAGTAACAACAAAACAAGAAATAAATTAAGATTTTATGGATGTATTATTTAATATAACATTTAACACATCTGGGAGTCACATGATGTCGTATTCAAAATACACTTCAACGTCTATGTAGTCACAGTGCTTCTTGATGGTTTATTTATTCAACAAAAACTAATTATGGTATAGGATATTGTATATATTGCGTATATATCACTAGTACATTGTATACGATGCATACTAAGTAATACATTGTTGACATCATGTATAAATGATACATTGTATACTACATTGTGTATGTATCAGTAGTACATTGTATATACAGCGTATGTATCAGTAGTACATTGTATATACACCTTACGTATTAAATATGTCACACAGCTACAGTTATCACTAACTCATTGATGGAGTTGCGTGTTTTACAGGATGCCGTCCGTAACTCGATATGTCATACAGCTACAGTTATTGCTAACTCATTAATGCACTGTGGTACCACTTGTACTCAGTTTCTCAGGTAATACCATACTTGTTATTACATTCTAGTTTTATAGTTACTTCATTCCACTTTTCGTCCGTCGTCCGTCCATCCATACGTCCGATGTTCACATTTTCTTACAAAATCTTCTCAAGAACCGCTTATCGCAGAGGTCTGCCATTTGGCAGATATTGTTCTACGGATGGTCTCTTCTAGATTTGTTCACAGTATCGTCATCGCAGCTAAGGGAGGTAACTTCTGCAAATGTTCGTATTTTTTTTCTTAAAAAATCTTAAGAACTGCTAATCACAGAGGTCTGTTATTTGGGAGATATTGTTGTCGGATTAGTTTCTTCTAGATTTGTTCATGGTATCATCATCGCAGCTAGGGGAAGTAACTTCTGCCTATGTTCAAATTTTTTTCTTTGATAAAAATTTCTTCTCAAGAACCGCTTATCGCAGAGGTCTGTCATTTGGCAGATATTGTCCTAGGGTTGGTCTCTTCTAGATTTGTTTATGGTATCGTCATCGCAGCTAGGGGAAGTAACTTCTGCTGATGTTCGCATTTTTTCTTAAAAAAATCGTCATCTCAAGACCGCTTATCGCATGGGAGCAAAGGGGGGTAATTTCCATCGGCTTTTTAACACCTTTAACGGCTATGACGTATATATACGTCATCACACATCCCTATTTACATTGGCTATGACGGATATATGCATCATGACAAACTACTACCTGTTTGCTATCATCTAGGACGTATTTATTCGTCAAAACGATGTCCAATGTTAAGGGAGTTAATCGACATCAAACATTGACACTTGATTCTTTCGCCATTGTTTTCTACTCCGGTTTCCTTTCCATCGATAATATTACGCGATATCTTGATATAACTTGAGCTTTTCAGAAGATTTTTTGACGAAATACCGAAAGTAAAGTGCCTACATTGTCATTACTTTGAAAGCAGTCGTGATATGCAGTTATTAGTGAAAATTAAGTCGACTGTACAGTATAGTTTATACTATTGGTATAAGGACGGTAAAGGGGTTAATTCGAAAACCTTATATCCATGTCAGCTTAGGTCTGCCATATGTCAAATATTCAGATTTGTTTAGGGCATCTCTGTTTTGGCAATTAGATGTGATTTCAGCCTAGGTTTATTTCCACAGATATGTATTTTCTTGTTTTAGTGTCATAATGGGTATTGTCTGGGCTCTTTGGCCTCATGTCTTGTTTTAGTATCATAATGGGTACTGTTGGGTCTCTTTGGCCTCTTGTCTTGTTTTAGTGTCGTAATGGATGTTGTCAGGTCTCTTTGGCCTCTTGTTTTTGATGTCAAGCAGTCTCTTTGTCTTCTCGTTCTGATATCAATATGGCCTCCTTGGCCTCTTGTTCTGTCTTTTTCTCTTTTTTTTCAGTGTCTTGAGGCCTCTTGGGCCTCTTGTTTTTATTCCCATGCTTACATTTGAAGTTGTTTAATATGCATTTGTGTTAATTTATTTTATTTATTTACAGTATTACATGAATATGTTTCTTTAGTACACGGCATATTTGATTGATTTTTTTCAGTGAGAACCTCGACTGGCTGGGCAGGGCCACAAATTGGGCCAAGTTTGCAGCCACTGCTAGCCTCGGTGTTATTCACAAGGTAGTTGATGCATACCCCGCATTTTGGGGGCAGCTAGTCTTTTCTACACGATTATATTGACCTTGTTATAGCAAATACATTTTTGATGAATAAGATCTTTCAAGAACTATTCAAAATCTCAGTGAAAATTTTTCCATTTACAGAAATCAAAAAAGTTCTTCCTCAAATTTTTCATCCATACAATTTATTTCATAACATCTACTCATACTGATGAGATAATTTTTATTTTTCTACATTACGTAAAAATCTATACTATGTTAGCCACATTTCAAGATGTCTACTATGATGTGATCAGGAGCAGGGGGCTTTCCATCTTTTGTGTTTCGGAGCATAGTCTTTTTCATGAATTCCCCCGTCATTGTTGCTGTCTTTGTTTTCACAATTTTTTCATTGATTGCATCGGGAACCGTTTACTGTAATACAGATTTTGATAGAACTCTTTTGTGCATTTTACGATCTTGTTTCTGTCTATTATGGTATCACTGTTTTCCTTTTTGATCTGCACTATGTGGTTCTTCCCGACTGCAACTCATGTGTTTCTTACATAGGTCTTCTCTGATCTTTTTTCGTATTGTTTTGCACACGATATATTCTATTTCTATTCGCAGTTGTCATGTTCTTCATATCCTTGTATAATTCTATTTTCTCTATTTTCCTCAGTAAACCTTTAACTTCGGGAGACACCTTTTCTTCTCATTTTTTTTTTAATTCTATCCCCCTTCCACTGTATTTACAGTTTCCGGGAATTTTTCATACATCTCATTGGTTCACTGTTGTGAAGGTCTTTGAGACTTATTTGAAAGTTCGACTTCGTACAAGCAGCTATGTTCTCGCAGGTTGTCGGTTTCAATTTATCCTTTTTCAACGTTGTTTTTTCCTTTTTTTGGCATAATTGAATTTGGTCATACACCTAAAGAAACGGTGGCCACTGCCAGTGTTGTGTTAATTGCAGCGATATTCAGAACAGTTTAATTTCTATTGCCTATAACATAATCGATTTTGTTACTGATTTCGCAGTCTGGTCTCTATGTCAATTTTGGGGAATTTTTTCTTTTGGAAGAAAGTGTTCATAATCTTGTTTGTTTCTGTAAACTCAATGAGCTTCTTGCCCGCCTCTTCCGTTCCATATTCCAAGACAGTGGATGCTTACAGATTTTTTCCCGCCTTTCTTGTTTTTTCCTACTTCGTTGTTAAAATCACCCATTGCCAATGTGTGGTATGTCTTCTCATTGTTCATCAGCTTTGTGTTATCCTTGTACATCCCTTCAACTTCTCACACATCGTGTGCACTTGTTGACTTGTTCGCTTGTATGCTTGTTTCACTTGTTATCTGTATCGCTTGAATGTGCAATCCAGTCTCCAGCTCATGACTTTCTTTTTATTCACTAGAAATCAAGCTCCACTGGTACTCTCATTGTCTCCCCCTTTGTATTAAATACAATTCCGCCTTGCAGTTTGATCAGCTTACCACTTTTGATCAAGTTACAATAGACAAAAAAATCACTTCATTTATCATTGCCCCAAGCCTGCAACATCGCAGTTCATTTATTGTTGCTTCAAGCATCCAAGAACATGACCGTTCATTTATTGTTGCTTCAAGCATCCAAGAACATGACCGTTCATTTATTGTTGCTCCAAGCATCCAAGAACATGACGGTTCATTTAATGTTGCTCCAAGCATCCAAGAACATGACCATTCATTTATTGTTGCTCCAAGCATCCAAGAACATGACCGTTCATTTAGTGTTGCTCCAAGCATCCTAGAACATGACTGTTCATTTATTGTTGCTCCAAGCATCCTAGAACATGACCGTTCATTTATCAGTACACATACAAAAACATAACGGTTCATTTATAATTGCTCAAAGCATCCAAGAATGTGACGGTTCATTCATTATTAGGAGTTGATAATATAGAGAATTACTGACTATTAGGGTCAAGAGAAAGAAGCCCTAAAGGTGATGTCCACATACCTTCCCAAAGACACGGCTTCAGGGTCAGCCTACTCTGATGGTGGCAGTCTTTACGCCCTGGGTAGGATGATTTAATCATGTTACCTTGTTTAGTGCCTCATTGTTACCATTTGCGTGGACTATATAGTTTGTTTTAGGTCTCACCTATGCTATTCATTTTGCTCGAATTTTTAGTCATCTTAGTGAGACCTATGCTAACCAATATGTTTGAATATCTACTGACATTCCAGATCTGCCTTATGCTAACCTTTTTCTTTGTATTTTTATACATATATCAGGTCTTATCCATGTGAACCACGGTGCACGGATCATCGACTACCTTCTCGGTCAGTTGAAGGATGCCAGCAATGAGGCGAGTATTGGTCAATCAGCCATCATCATGACCTGTTACATATACCCACACCTATATAGGAACATGTCATTGTACGCTAAGTCCACTCTTAAAATCAAGAATGTTCATATGAACATCTTTACGCGACCTGTTTTGTCATATGTGCTAATCTGAGGGTACATATGTGATCAGTCTATAAATCACCACTTCTCACATGCCCCCTTTTTCATAGTGTCTAAGATTTATATTCTGGCCAAATCTATATATATTCTGGTTAAATCTTATACTCATAGAGTGGTCTGGAGATGAGACATAGGTACCGTAAATACACGAGAGGCAATATTCCCACGTAGCTCAGCAGGTAGAACAGCCTATCAGTCACTTCAATGATGTGGCTTCAGGTTCTAAAGACTCCTCTCATGGTCTTGTCTGCTGGTCTTCCTGAGTATTCACTAGACCATCTTTCCTTATGCTCATGGTCTTATTGTCTCCATTACATACTTGCTACACTAGTTTTATTCACCCAGCATTTGCTAATATCCAGTAGTAATTTTACTCATTCTGTGTGTAGATGGTGAGGCATGGTGGTTGCTTGGGCCTGGGCCTGGCTGCTATGGGAACTGCACGACAAGGTAAGTTAGGTAACTATGCCATATGGCCACCCCAAGCCTCACGCATATTTTAGTAAGACAAACGACATTCATTAGTTATTAAAATAATCATCAAGTTTAATATCGAGTGTGATTACTGTTGAACTCACATCAGCGTAGTCATCAAATACTTGGTTCATACTTAAATCCTGCATAGATGCATACGTGGCCCACACTTTTAGACATGCATTAGCATGTTAGCCTTATTATTGTATAACAGGGAGAGTTATGGTACCATCCTCGTACGATGATAAGTATTCACCCAAGCCATTTTGGTTTCTTCTGTTAACTGACTGATTAAATGAAATTGTATTGATTTATAGAGCCTTTTTTACACATGGCTATCAAAGCCACTTTACAAAGTGATCAGTGTACAATGATTTTCCCACTATAATGAATGGTCTAACCTGTTCATCGTGTTACTAATCGTGTTGTTGGTTAGATAACACCACAGGTAGTATTCACGCTAGTACCGGTGTCTATATACTGTCCTCTGGCTTCAACTCCAATGATTTAACTACAAACGACTCCGTAACCACAGCCTGGACCCTCTGTTTATACCAACCTGTTGCCACTGACACGCCTACAGCACTGTCATGAATATGACCTATGTCAGCATGTATGCAGTACTTAAGCTACAGTGTTGATACGCATTTTGCAGATGTGTACGACCAGTTGAAGTTTAACCTGCACCAAGACGATGCCATCACAGGTGTGTGGATCTACATAGTGTATGTTGGGTGGGGGGAGTGGGGGTTTATTTGATGTGTACGACCAGTTGAAGTTTAACCTGCACCAAGACGATGCCATCACAGGTGTGTGGATCTACGTGGGAAAACCCCAAAATCATGTCCTTTACTCACATGCAGATCTGTTTATAAGACATCTAATTAGATAATCAGAAATGCCAGTAATTTTCTGTTAGTTTGTCCAGTCACCAGAGATGCGGACGACATGTTATGACAGATGTTTTGATTGACGTGCTGGTAATTTTTTATACGCCACATAATGTACATTTACTGTTTTTTTGCGAAAAACATCTTCACTTTTGTTACTTGTAGAGTGTGTCTTCCTGTAGTTTGATATGAAGTCAACTCACCAGTTAGTTGAGGTATTAGTTGACGTTTGCGTATCATGTTCCAGGTGAGGCTGCTGGTCTGGCCATGGGTCTGGTAATGATCGGTTCAAATGATTCGACCGTGATCGGCGAGATGGTTTCGGTAAGTTCGTCGTGTTTGTGAAAATAGAATGCAGATGTAGTTCAAGTGTATCAACACAGTATACCGTTGTAGTTCAACTGTATCTGGACTGTACACAGATGTGTATTAACACAGTATACAGATGTAGTTCAAGTGTATTAACAGAGTATACAGATGTAGTTCGAGTGCATCAACAACATGCTTAACCACAGGCAAAGATCTCATTCTCACTTAAAGAATCAAAACGTGACTTTTGTAGTTCTAACAGCTGTTCTTAGATGGATTAAATCAGTAATGGTTATCATTTTTACAGTACGCGAAAGATACCCAGCATGAGAAGATCCTGCGTGGCCTAGCGGTCGGTATAGCCCTCACGATGTACAGTCAGCTGGAGAACGCGGACTCACTCATTGAGAGTCTGAGTCGTGACAAGGATCCCATCCTGCGCTGGTCGGGGATGTACGCACTCGCACTAGCTTACTGCGGGTCGGGCAGCAATGAGGCCATCCGTAAACTGCTCCATGTTGCCGTGCGTATATCAGTAACCACTGATCACATAGAACACATAGCATATCTGATCAGCTAGGTCTTCATGGGTATCTCTTGGCATCTCTTCCTTATGTGTTTGTTTCCTGACATTCACCGATTGTGGTAGCCTACATTTTTTTATTTTCTGGTCAAAGGGCCAGTTTCTAGCCTCTTCTATGTCTTTGTTTATGGTGACACTGGAGTAATATTGACAATGACCTGTGTCAGGTAAGTGAGGTACTGCCGTTAGTCCAATAATATCCCAAGATCAAAGTATAGTTACACTCACTCACTTACTATTTTTTTTGTCACGGAGATGAGCATACCGTACTAACTGGTGCCTTACATTTAACTATTTCACATGGGAACGATTACAGTTGTAATCAATGCAGTCAAGCCAGTATGAGCTTTGACAATAAATGTGGCTTAAAGTCAGTGTTAAAGATAACATGCCAGCAGCAGTAAATTCTACGATCCTAAACCTTTTGTTCTTCTAGCAAAAGGCATCATCAAAGCTTGGTCGAGAGATTTCTTAAACAGAAAAAACACTTAAAACTAATTGTTCTAACAATGGAGTAAAAGTACTTTAGTAAGTTTGTACCCCTGTATAGATGTAGTAGTGAGGAATGGTTGCTATAGTGACTTTGTTCTCCCCTGTATAGATTTAGTACTGAGTAATGGTGACTTTATTGACTTTGTATTACTTTGTAATGACTTGCTGTGACTTTGTACCACTGGTAATGACTTCCTGTGACTTTGTACCACTGTTAGTGACTTGCTGTAACTTTTTACCACTGGTAGTGACTTGCTGTAACTGTGTATCACTGGTGATGACTTCCTGTGACTTTGTACCACTGGTAGTGACTTGCTGTGACGTTGTACCACTGGTAGTGACTTGCTGTGACTTTGTACCACTGGTAGTGACTTGCTGTGACGTTGTACCACTGGTAGTGACTTGCTGTGACTTTGTACCAC
>WURV02165458.1:0-15000 GCA_011762755.2 Epimenia babai
TTACCTATCAAATACGGTGCATACCCATTACCTATCAAATACGGTGCATACCCATTACCTATCAAATACGGTGCATACCCATTACCTATCAAATACGGTGCATATCCATTACCTATCAAATACGGTGCATATCCATTACCTATCAAATACGGTGCATATCCATTACCTATCAAATATGCGGAGTCGATATAACGTAGGGTGTCTGAATGGATGAAGGTCAACTGTCCAGTGTCCATCCAGACTCGGTGGTTTGCATGAGTCATATCGCACCGTTATAAATAATGCTAACTCTTCCAACAACACTGTAATAACTACGTACAGTGTAGAGTAGCTTTATAAAGGGTTAACAATGGCCTTGATACAGTAAAATCATGCCATATGCCTACCTACCTACAGGCCTATATTTTTCAATAAGTGAATAAATAAAATTAATTATTTGCCATTAAATACAATTAAATACAATTTAAAATGCGGTGCTAATTATCGAAGTCGATATGACAGGGTTGTGCTCTGAAATGTAACTTGTTATCACCCAGTACCATCGACGGACGGATGTGGCGAAGCTTGTACTTCGCTACGTCTGCACCATGATCCTCGTCGTCTGCATCTTCATCAGCGTGTTGTTCTTCTCCCTCATCCGCCGTGTCTACAGCAACATCAACAGCATCCGTATCAACTATGCTATCAACCTCGTTATCATTCACCTCACCTACCTCATCGGCATCGACAAACCCCGACCTGATGTAACTATTGAGTCATTGAACCTTATAGATACCATTCTGTGGATAGTAATTAGGATAGCCAATGTGGTTCTATAAATAGCTGGAGAGAAATGCACAGGAAAAACCTATACCCATCAGGGGGATAGGTTTTTTCTGTGCATTTCTCTCCATTCTGTGGATGTGACTGAGAACAGGGAAGTCCAGTAATTTGAGTCTCACTGTTTCCATTCTCATTTTTGTTGTTGCTCTTGAATTGCAGTATTTTTGTCTTACACCCAGTCTCGAAGTAAACTATCTGAACGATACGAAGGAAATCGCTTGTCAACTGGTAGCACAATTTGGGAGACTGAGTAACTGTTAAAAAGATTTGAGATTGCAATTTTTATAAGGGTAAATATATGTCTCTTTGAAAAATATGTAGAAATGTATCAAGATAAAAACAAATATCCCATAAGCATCATAGGGAAGGCTTTCTAAACTGATGGCATAAATGGACAATGGTCAACTTTCTGTTTGGAATACAGTTAATTTTTCATCTTAAATGAGTTCATACCATTTTATCATGCTCACGGAAGCCTACGAGCTGATCTAATAGCAGACGATGGTTACTAAAACAAGTTAATCTTAGTTTATCGCCACATGCATCCATACCTTTTTCTGATGTCACATTCTCAGCTGCGTTAGTTTTAGTTCATCCCCTTGTTTCTCCGTGTTACAGCTCGCCTGTCGTTTCGTAGCCATCATTCTCCATTACTTCTACGTGTCGAGCTTCTCCTGGTTGTTTGTTGAGATGTTGCACCTGTATCGTATGATGACAGAAAAGAGGGGCATCAACCACGGGTCGATGAAGTTCTACTATGTCCTCGGATATGGTCTGTCTAGTAGCCGACGATTACTGATGACGTTTCATGCTTAGATATTTTCCTTACAAGAGACTCAATATAGACCAACATTATTGCAAAAGATTTTGATAATTGATCAAGTACTTTGAAGCGGTTTTGTTTGATATTAGGTAGTTGTCTTATGACTAATCCCTAAATGTTGTATTTGTAGAGTATATATATTTTGCCTATTTGTTCCAGTTGTGCCTGGGATAGCTGTTGGCCTGGCAGTAGGCTTGGACACTGAGCAATACAACAACGATGTCTAGTGAGTATGACCCCTGAGGCATTATTCATTCACCTTATTACATCACACAGTGCTCTGGATGTCATATATTTCCTGAATTACATGATCATACCCGTGTTGTTATATTAACAAAAAATCATTAAATCTGTACATTTGCGACATTGTGACATGACCTGTTTGATGAATTTTCCAGTTGCTGGTTGTCATGGGAACGTACTGGTGGATTTATATGGAGTCTGCTCGGACCAGTGATTGCAATTGTTGTTGTAAGTATTAACCCTTCATAAACCGGTGTCTGTTGATAAATTTTTGTGACTTCACTCGGACAGTTCGTTCTTCGCACGGTCTTCCACAGACCTGTAATGACCCAATAATGACTCCATCTGAAGTTGCCAACGAACAGTGATTTCATGTCTCTTGGTCGATGTGGTGGTTGTGTCTTAGAGGTCAATGCCATGGGTCTATGTTTCAGGTCAACACAGTGGGTTTTTTCTAAACCAACATACTGATTTAATTTCTTTTTTTGGTTCTCATACTCATCTTACCTTTTTAGATCATAAACATTTTTGTTTTTCGGTCAGCACTCTAATTTTTGTCTTTCAAGATCAACACGGTGGTTTTTCTCCTCGCCCTGAAGACAGGAATCAACAGGAAGAAACAGGAGGATGTGCGAACCTTAAGGTAAGAACCTTGACAATCTTTGTGTTAATCATACTCTCCTTCATGTCATGTTGCTTTGATCTGACTTCATGAAGTTAAGATAAGAACATTCTGCTTGCTATATCTCATGTGTGATATTGACCCTGACAATCTTTGTGTTCATCAGACAGTCCTTCATGTCATGTTGCTTCGATCTGACTTCATGAAGTTAAGATAAGAACATTCTGCTTGCTATATCTCATGTGTGATGTTGCACTTTGACAATCTTTGTGTTGATTAGACAGTCCTTCATGTCATGTTGCTTCGATCTAACTTCATGAAGTTACGATAAGAACATTCTGCTTGCTATATCTCATGTGTGATGTCGCACTTTGACAATCTTTGTGTTGATTAGACAGTCCTTCATGTCATGTTGCTTCGATCTAACTTCATGAAGTTAAGATAAGAACATTCTGCTTGCAATATCTCGTGTGTGATATCGACCCTTTGACAATCTTTGTGTTGATTAGACAGTCCTTCATGTCATGTTGCTTTGATCTGACTTCGTGAAGTTAAGATAAGAACATTCTGCTTGCTATATCTCGTGTGTGATGTCGCACTTTGACAATCTTTGTGTTGATTAGACAGTCCTTCATGTCATGTTGCTTTGATCTGACTTCGTGAAGTTACGTACAATCTTGTGTATGAATCACAATGCACTTCATCTCTTCCTGTATCGCCATTGCCAGAAATAACAGCATCAATGTACACTCGTTTCAGCTACACAGTTCTCTGGTCGATGATGGTGTTTTTCATCAGCTCTCTGGTATTCGTCTTTGCCCTTCTTTCGGTCAAGTCGACGCACGGCGAGGTGCTCGCCTTCCATTACATCCACTCAGTCCTCGTAGCTCTCCAGGGAATCTTCGTTCTTAACGCCTACATCATTGCCAGCAAGAGGGTGAGCTTCTAACAACAAAAGCAACATCTAAGCACGACATTCCTGACTACAGTCAATTCTCCATCTTTAATCATTCAACCTAGCTTTATATACATGATTTTAAATAATCAACCTATTGTGCTAACTTGTACTTCAGACGTGGACACTAAGAATACTCCTCCAAATATTTGGTAGTGTTCTTGTTATCTAGGCTATGTTAATAAATATATATAATTTCATTATAGTAAAGTAATATTTACTATCATTTAATCTTGCTGTAATGTTAATAAACCCTGAACCAAAGCAATTTATTGGAATACATTCAAGAAATCTTTTAGAACCTAGGCCTGTTACACATCTGTGAGACTAAAATTTAATGCTACCCCAACATTATTTAGCTATTATACGTATAAAACCTCTTTGATTGAAATTTAGGGTTGCAGACATAAATGTCAATTGATAGGCCTAAAAATACAATTTGAATTTTTAAGAAATTATATTCGATTTTTTATATATAGCTCCAATTTATTTACTGTTGTATTTGATCCCAAAATTTATTTGTATTCATTGACGGTTGGTTTATGTGAGTGGATGTTGCGCCATCCCTGATTCTGTTGATTTGTGTACGTTTCTGGCAGATGCGATACGAGATAGAGCGCTGCTGGAAAATATGTCGAGGTATAGAAGACATTGAGGAGAAGTACAGTGAGAGCCCGAACGCCGTTGTACGTACAAGATCTCGTATCATGATGCTGATGTGTCACACGATGCTGATGTGTCACATGATACTGATGTGTCTCATGATGCTGATGTGTCACATGATACTGATGTGTCACATGATACTGATGTGTCACATGATACTGATGTGTCACATGATACTGATATGTCACATGATGCTGATGTGTCACATGATACTGATGTGTCTCACGATGCTGATGTGTCACATGATACTGATGTGTCACATGATACTGATGTGTCTCATGATGCTGATGTGTCGCATGATGCTAATGTGTCGCATGATGCTGATGTGTCGCGCGATGCTGATGTGTCGCACGATGCCGATGTGTCGCACAATGCCGATGTGTCGCACAATGCCGATGTCGCACGATGCTGATGTGTCGCGCGATGCTGATGTGTCGCACGATGCTGATGTGTCACACGATGCTGATGTGTCACACGATGCTGATGTGTCACACGATACTGATGTGTCACACGATGCTGATGTGTCACACGATGCTGATATGTCACACGATGCTGATGTGTCACACGATGCTGATGTGTCACACGATGCTGATGTGTCACACGATGCTGATGTGTCACATGATACTGATGAGTCGCATGATGCTGATGTGTCGCGCGATGCTGATGTGTCGCACGATGCTGATGTGTCGCACGATGCTGATGTGTTGCATGATGCTGATGTGTTGCATGATGCTGATGTGTCACACGATGCTGATGTGTCAACATGATACTGATGTGTCACACGATGCTGATGTGTCACACGATGCTGATGTGTCGCACGATACTGATGTGTCGCATGATGCTGATGTGTCGCATGATGCTGATGTGTCGCATGATACTGATGTGTCGCATGATACTGATGTGTCGCATGATGCTGATGTGTCACGATACTGATGTGTCACACGATACTGATGTGTCGCATGATGCTAATCGTGTCATCTGAATGAATAATATTGATTACATTGAGGAGAATACGAGCTTTTTATCCCACTTGAGCATATATACTAAGTGAGCTTTTCGGATCGGAGTTTGTCCGTCCATCCATCCGATGTTACATTTTCTTCAAAAAATGCTCCCAAAAAGCGCTTAACACCGAGGTCTGTCATTTGGCAGAAATTGTCCTAGGGTTGGTCTGTTCTAGATTTATTAATGGTATCGTCATTGCAGTTAGGGAAAGTAATTTCTGTTGATGTTTGTATTTTTTATTAAAACATTTTCTTCTCAAGAATGGCTTATTGCAGAGGTCTGCTATTTGGCAAATATTGTCTTTGATTCGGTCTCCATTAGATTTGGTCATCATATTGTTATTACAGTAAGGGGGGGTAACTTGTTTCGATGTTTGTATATACTGGTATGAATATAGGTATGCATACACATACATACAAATAAATGAATGTACCAATGCACACACGCACACATGTTTCACTATGTACACATATACATTGACACTCAATAAAAGCGTTTTGTTATGCTGTTACATATACACTGTATTCTATAATATAATAATATTAAAGTTACATTTTTCGGTGCGCTATAACTAAATTGTCTCTAAAGCTCCATTTTACATCGCTGAAAAATAAGTATAAACATGAGACACGGTGAACAGTAAACATAATAGTTTAAAACAAATGGGTTTTAAGTAAACGTTTGAAAGAATTGAGTGTGTTGGCATTTTGAATGGTTTCTGGTAACTTATTCCATAATGTTGGAGCGGCTTTGGATATATACTATGAGAATAAAGATAAATCAGTCAAGTACTACTCATGAGGTTATCTACACCGAGAATTACTGCGGTTAAACATTGCTTTCGTCTCGACCATGCTCTGTTTGATTAACAGTTGTGGCATGTTGATTGACAGCGGTCAGCGTTGGCGTATCGTCACGGAGATGATAAACGGCACCACCACGTCGGTATCTCGACAACGTCCACTACGAGTCGTTCGACGAACAGCGACACAAACCACGGCGTGTATAAGGGCGACCAGTACCTTCACAGCACCAGCACATCCACCTCTGATCATCATCACAGCCACGGCGACGCCCCGTACGATCCATCGGGCTTCCACGAAAAGCAAGCAGACGGTCAGTCCAATAGACTCGACTAATAGGCCATTCACACTGCGATATTTCATGCGCTAGTTTCTGCCTGCGATTAATTGCACTCGGCGTTTACACCAAGATAGTGTAGTTTATCGACAGCGATAATGACGGTTGTGATGTGTCATCACGTGATCAAATAAAGATGGCGTATACAACTTCAAATTCAAGTGATTGTGATAGTGACATCAAATTAATCGCTGCTGTTATCAGAGCCTGCCATGCTAGATTTCTCCGTGGTTTTGGGACCCTTTGGGGTCGTCATAACCCATAAAATAGCCTGCTCTCACTTGACCTTAATTAATTTTTCAAGTTTTGCGTCGACCGACTTACGAGACACCATTTTGTGGGAGTATTTTTACTCTACAGATTACCCAAGTCGCGTGTTGAATACTCTTATATTATTGGATAAATGTGCGCAAGATCTTGCAAGAATAGAGCACTGCTCTAATGCCCTATTTCTTGCAAGTATGGATGATTTCTTGCAAATATTGACTAGCGCAAGAAATTGCAGCAAGAATTATCGCAGTGTAAATGGCCTATTAGTTTCGTTATCTATCAATTTTTTAGTTGATGGAGCAACATTGATGTTAATTCTCACTTCTTGCTGGCCGATGTGCTCACTGACTAGGCCAATAATGTTCTTTGGCCTACTGTAGGTTTGAATAATTTTTATATGTCAAGGATGAGATTATAGTACTTCTTTATTAATGATAGTAAATGTCAGTTGCCTTCACAATTTGGATCGTCTCATTGGACGCTGATTCATTTTACAATAACTCAATTGATTTCAAATTTTCCTCAGTACGCAGAAATGTTGTTCATTTCAGAACTGAGGTCATGGGACAAGATCTCTTGTTTTTGCGGTCTATTTTATATATATATATTCACATCTTGATACAACTGTTTAATTCTATTGTATCGTCGTCTATACAAACTGATATTTAATGCAACTTGAACTGCATGTCACAGATACGTCGAAAGCTCTCCCAAGAGACTCGGATTCTGAGAGTGACGCATCAGACGGTCGGCCCAGTATGGATCTGGCATCGAGCCACTCATCGGATGATGAAGATGATGATGATGCATTCCCAAATACACCCGAATGGGATCAACAGCTGCCCAGCACTGCCGTTCTAGGTTCGGACTGACTGTTATTGCGACACCCTCAGTCCCACAGTCACCTATAAGTTCTGTATCGTTTCAATTTGTAAATGAACCCTCAAAGTTGCCCTGCGGTGTGTGTGATTAAAATGTTCTGAAATCAAGCCTCTCTCTGAATATTAGACAACGTGCCAGCTATAAAAACGGGGATATACAAAATGTTGGTTTAGGTGTAACATGCGATTTTAGAACCTATCTTGTTTTCTTCCATGGTTATCGCTGGTTTTGTTGACCACTTCGAATAAAACAATCCCTGTAAACCACATGTAAAACCTTCGCTGATATTTGCGCTCTATAAATGGAGAATTACTTTATGCTAATAGCAGAAACAGGAAGGTGTATGGATGGAAGAGAGACCCAGAGCAGAACAACTGTCACTGATGTTAACATGAAGAAAATAAGATTAAGTAGGAGTTTGGCGAGACAGTAGAAATAAGAGTGGTTAGAGAGAATTGAGTGGACAAACATGCTTAATCATAAGAAAAAGGGAGACTATTTTAGTAGCAATAGATTTATAAACATTTTTTATGTTATGATCATAAAAAAATTGCATTCACCAATATGGAGGTATGTCTATTAATGTGTTGCATCATTACGATAAGCAGCTCTGATATTTGAAAATTTTAAATGTAAAATAAATACCTGTTCCCCCTTCCCACAATGACTTTAGCATCTCATATTGATACTTATGGTATCAGCTTCTATTCAAGCAAATACAGTATACCAATGTCTCTCGAAAGTGAAGAAATTTGATCTCTAAATTAGGAATTGCTTACCAGATATCAGTCTTGACAATATACGCGTATATTTATGTATATATATGTATATATAAATGCGCTGGACCCATTTCCATGGATCTGTATCCACAGACAAAATCAAGCGAATCAGAGACCAACAGCCGAGCAGAAAGTTGATGTCCCCGAGTGGTGGTGGTAGTCCACAGCACACAGGAGACAAACGTGAGTTACGGAGATGTAGTTGTCCCATCAACGCGTGTTACCAATGATTTAGTTACTGTTGAAGTAGACGTTTGAAACTTAACAAATGTTATTAAATTGCATCAATAATATTTAGAAAAACACAATTTGCTTCTGCTTGTAATTTAATCACTAATGTAGCCTACAATAATATTAAAGATATTACATTTATTCGAAATTGCGACGTCTATGACGTTTGTTGTATTACCTAATTTTTTATTAAGTTCTAACCAACATCATGTCAAAAAACGTAATTTTCCATTATGAATGAAAAATACTTTCATTCTTTCTCTGTTGTGGCCAGTTTTCCCGATAGAAATTTCGTTTTAGCTGAGCCTTATTATCAATGCTTAACTGACCCGTGTGTGCGTGTGTGACCGTTTGCAGACACACCACCAACACCAATCAGAGACGTGACTGGTTCACCGTACATCTACGCAGGTGATTCCATAACTCCTAACTCTTCTCTCAACCCGGACTACTGTTCCATGCTTGATATTTTCAAGGACACAGAAGATCTATTTCCTGTAGATCCCGCAAGTGCCGAGGTTTCATTGTCCAACCCGGTGTTGGGATCTGCGTGCATTAGCTCCGCGAGTAGTGTTAGCCTCGAGGTAGGGTCGAGTCCACTCAGGAAGTACGTCCCACCACCATCCGAGTATTATACAACTGTTGTCGGTGATGCAGACAGCTTGACAAAGCTTGGGTTGTCTCAGACGTCACTTTATTCAGATCAAAAGCTGATGTCAGGATTCAGCAATGACTGCGACCAGACTTAGTTCTGAGAGATGCAGACAGCTTCACAAAGCTCAGGTTGTCTCGGACGTCGCTTTGTTCAGATCAAAAGCTGATGTCAGGATTTAGTCATGAGTGCGATCAGACTTAGTTCTGGGAGATACAGACAGCTTCACAAAACTCGGGTTGTCTCAGACGTCGCTTTATTCAGATCAAAAGCTGATGTCCAGATTAAGTAATGACTGCTACCAGACATATATCATGGCTTACAGTCATAATTGTTTGTGTGACCAGTATTTACTAACTCCCGCAACTAAAATACGAAGTTAGTTACTATAACAAACAATTCCTTAACACTTTTATCTTATCTAACTGCTTCATTCTGCACTGCTGAGAACGCTTGATGAACAACTAACGTCTTCTACCGTATTATGCCAAAGAATGCCAAAGAAACACAATGTAGACTGTAGACTTATAGGCGGTGTAGACTAATGCTCCAGATTGATACACAGTATAACTGAAATACCGTATATACACAGTATAAATTTTACATAGTAAACCCTTAGACACTATAGACATATGCACAGTATAGCCTTGAACATAAACTGGATTTATACATGTATATAATTATAATAAACCTACTTTGTATGTCGTAAGATTCACTACATATTACTCAGTGTTGTATACATCATAGCATACCTTATTTTTTGTAAAGTGATTAGAATTTCTAATAAGTTTCTATTATTGTGCTATGTCAGCTTGAAGTGCTTTCAGAAATTTCTGTGATAAATGTCATCGTGGATGGATGTTCCCAAACTGTATCCTTAGTTTGTGCCTTTGTTATTCTTTATCATGACATTTGAATAAATGTCACATAATATTTTATGCCTCTTTTTTGAGATTTTTCAACTGTTTAAAATTAAAAGGTAGCACAAAAGTTATCCGGTGTTTGATTTGTCTGTATAATGTACAAACAATTATAACTGTGAATTGAATATTGAGAGACCAAAATAACAGAATTGGTTTAGTTTGTATTTGAGTAATTTCGGTTATTCATTGAAGGTTTATTAAAATAACTTGTGTATGTAAGATTAGAACAAAAGGGGCATAACAGCCCTCATTATTTCTCGATCTCTCGTTAAGTGTGCCATGTTGTACGCCCTTCCGTGTGTGCGTGTTGTGACCACAGTTAGTGTTGTGACCCTGTGAATGTTGTGCCGTTGTGTAGGCCGTACGCATGCATCCACACCACCCTATACGCGGCCAGATGTCATCGCGCACAGTGCTTCACCCCCATTGGTCGATGCAGAACGCGGCACCGATGTTTCACCCAATCAGACACAGGTTACCGTGGTCACTCATCACCGTAGTGTCTCCTCCGATTCCGAGTAAGTATCCCCCAGCTTTTGCGTGCTGCAGTTCTGTATCTATTGCCAAATCTGTCGTTAGTCTTTCAGTCCAATGGTAATGCATTATATATTCTAGTATATAATCTCGAATTGGCTTTAAAATCTTCCAAACTTAAGAATAAGATGAATTCTAAATAAGAAAAGCATTGATCCAATGGCAGACAAAGTCTACATGATGTAGAAAAAGTACCTGTTAATTTTAATGTCAGAAAATATATCAGTCACATTTTGTGACATGTATACACATCAGTGTAAATCACTATGAAAAATTATCATGTGAGTTCAATAATCTGTTATCTTTTATAATTTGTTTCTCAAGTTTTTGTTTTGCAAACATTAAAAAATGGAATTTTGTGATGTTTTTAAACATCGATCATAAGTGTATTAATTTAGCTAATTTTTGCCTGTAGTGTTTTTAGTTTTATTTAAAAGTTTTTGTGTTGTGTTTTGTAGTAGTTCCAGCTCAGAAACATCAGCGTGACAACCAATCGGATTTAATCTATCATATCAGTCTTAAAATACACACACCGTCCAATCAATTGACGTTTTACATCAAATGCGTGGAATCATAAAATGCCATAGAAAAATTTGCATCACGACGGATCTATCTGCTTTAAAAAACAATATTGACCAATGATAAGTTTTAAAATTATTTTTCCATCTAAGCAAATTATTTAAAATTAATGTAAATTTATTTTTATATCGATATATTTTGTATTTTGCGCTTTTTACAAGTTTAACATTATATTCGGCAGCAAATTATAGACAATGACTTTGAAGTTCACACCAATGACATCGTCCATCATTAAATCATTCATTTCCTGCCATTTTCATCCAATCAGTGCTAGCCGTGTTGTTTCTTCGTTATGCATGTGAAATCACAGCTACGTAGTCACGCCATAAGAATCTTCAGACATACGACATATTGTAGAGTAAATAAAAGCTTTGTGAATCTCACCCCACTTTAATACAGGCTTTATAAAACGTTCAATAATTGATGAATTTATGTTTATAAAACGTTTAATAATTGATGAATTTATGTTTTATACAAGTTTACACTTGGATATTTATGGCTGCCGGCTTTTAGACAAATATTACGAAGAAATTTACACGGAGTTATTTGTATGTTTCAGTTTTATGCATACATTTACTACGTGATAAATTAGTCCGATAGAATGTATGTTAAACTATTATAATCAATCTAATCACTAATAACCTCGCACAAATTCACAGTCATTTTAAAGGCGTTTGTAGATATATATAAGGTAAAGAATAGGACTGTAAGGTTATTTTCCTTACCTCGAAGTTATTTTCGTTACTCATGTATGGATTATCTACTCAAAAACCAGTGGAACCATTAAATCTTCCACTTACCATGACAGTATATGCTAGGGAGCGTGGTATTGTGTATTTTCATATTTTTATGTAAAAATATTCTTGAAAACTATTTGCTCAATAGCAGCATCGGAACTCGGCCATTGTTACGAGCTGGTGCGAGTTGTAGACGGTTGTGAGTCATTTGACGATATATATGTATGTAAAATTGTTCCATTGTGCGCTTTATCATTCCTGTAATTTATTATAGTCCTTAAATTCAGCAAATTTGTACATTTTATTTACTTGCGTTTAATTTTGTATGTAGTCGTTTATTGTACAGAATTCTTTGTATCGCTTTTTATATGAATTCAAAATAAATTATCGTGTTATTGTCAGTGGATGTTGTGTGTGTTCATTTCATTATACAGATCCGCGTATTGGTATATTGCGCAAATGGTACTATTGCACAAGGCACGGTATGTAATGCAGAACACAGGTGACCACCAGTTTACACACGCTAGGTGGATTTAGCTACACATTCGGTTCTATATGTGGGACTATCATCTAATGAGAGATCGACAACTGCCATTGACCCCCTGGGTCCCGCTGCGTTGTGCCACGCATCAATATTGTTACCATTTGACACGATCCACCACATCGATGTTCATCTATTCGTGCCTCACATTCCTTCTACGTTGTCCAACAGGCAACTCTTTCTCAACTAAACAGAGAGGTGACCTAGAACATGCCTGCCTCAATATTTGGCATGGATGTTGTTCGATTAAAATATATACCAACCGTATACTTCCATAAGACACAACGCATTTCTGAGCGACTTCACTGATTTTTCAACAAATCCTACAGAAAGCGGCTTTCCGCCAAAGCAATTTGTAGAAACAAACGCCTGAGATATTCAAATATTTATTTTGATCGAAGCGATCCCGTAGTGTACGTATTACAAATTCGCATTAAATAAAACGCATCAGTAAGCATCAGATCAGTGACTGGTGTGTAGTTTGTGTAATGATGCGGAGTGCCAACTGGGCTTAACGAGTACGTAGTAACGGACAGTTCACACGCGCTCACACGCGCATCCACCACATGCCACTGCGAGTGCGGTTATAGTCAGGAAGGCCTTCAGTTGGCCCTGCGCAAATAAATACGCACAAATAAATGTAAATTTACACGAAATTACACAGCTGGGAAAATTGACTATGGATACCATAACTGACCGGTCTCTCCATCAGGTTTATAAAAAGTCAAGTCAGCCTCGAATAAAATGAAAGAATAATTTTGTGAATATTTCGTCCTTATTATCAGTCTCAAAAAGTATGAAAAAATGTAAGGGACTAATTCCATTCGATAAGCCTAAAGAAGCATATTACATATACGCTAAAACTCGTTAATAAATAAAATTAATTAGTCTCGAAAGGTGTTACCCTTAAACTTTTACATAGGGTGTTTGACTGGTAAGCTAATATCTACACCTGGATCAAAATTAGTTAGGGAGTGTTTTTGTCACCGACTGCTGTATTTTATCTCACACTGACCAATGGCGGCTATCACTGGACAGCGGTCATAGAGGTACTGGTTCGCCACGATCTTCACAGTGTGGGCGTCGACGGCGTCGATTCTGGCCTCGAGCTCATGGAACGGGATACGTCGTCCGTAACACAACATCTGTCTGTTACACATACACGACGCGTTGCGAGATGCTGTACCCCGCAGAGCAAGACATAACACCCATCTATTATAATACACGTGTACCCAACTAATCGAGACACCATCCATAACACAACATCTGTCTTAGATACACCACATGTACACTAGTAAACAGCACACCATCCCCCAGCAACATTTGCTTGTTAAAGATAAAGACGCTGAGTGGTCTGGTCAGGTCAGGATTCATTCCCTCTTCTAACGTGGATGTAATTTGTATGTTACTAACACTGACATCATTATCAACTATCATTCATTCATTATCACAGATTGAACGCAGTACGCGGACTTATGACACATGTCTGTTGGAATTTGAAACGAGTGTCGTGCAGAGACCATGATCACCTGTCTGTCCAGAATACATGAACCCAGCGGTACCTTCACCCTAATAAACGAGGCACCCCCTTCATCGTGTTGACTGCAATCTACAGGAGTACCTTGTACAGGGTGAATGATGACGGGGATAGCAGTTGATTTGTAGGCTATAGCTATATACATACAGATGGAGGACATACGAACACAGGACATACGGATATAGGATATACGGATAGAGGACAAACAGATACAGGACATATGGATAGGAGGCGTATGGATAGGGGGTAAACGGATACAGGACATACACATAGAAGACGGATTGAGGGCAAATAGGCAGGGGGGGGGCATACAGATAGAAGACATACGGATAGGGGCATACAGATAGAGGGCATATGGATACAGGACATATGGATAGAGAGTATACGGAGAGAGGGCAAATGGATAGGGGCATACAAATAGAAGACATACGGATACAGGACATACGGAGAGAGGACATATGGATACAGGACATACGGAGAGAGGACATACGAACACAGGACATACGGAGAGAGGACATACCGATACAGGACATACGGAGAGAGGAAATATGGATACAGGACATACGGAGAGAGGACATACGGACACAGGACATACGGAGAGAGGACATATGGATACAGGACATACGGAGAGAGGACATATGGACACAGGACATACGGAGAGAGGACATACGGATACAGGACATACAGATACAAGACATACGGATACAGGACATACGGATGCAGGACATACGGATATAGGACATACGGATATAGGACATACGGATGCAGGACAAATATACAGAATGCCACAAATCTATCAACAGTGAGGAAATGTTGCGTACCGGCCGATGTCTTCGCAGATCGGCGTCGAGCCATCGAGCTGCAGGAGCAGGTTGGTCTTAAGCAGGTTCTTGGCTCTGTCTACCTCAAAGTCCGACACACTCGTGCAGAGTCGCATCCTGTCGACGAACACAGATCATGTATGTGGGTCGTGAGGTTCCAGAGGGGGCAGATGGCTTAGTGGCTAGATAGATGTACGTGGGTGGGGGGGTCGAGAGACACTGGTCCTGTCTGGGCCGGTAT
>WURV02165469.1:0-14999 GCA_011762755.2 Epimenia babai
GCAATGAACAGATTAAACAATCGACCAGGAAAATGTCTGGGTATTAAAACGCCTAATCAGGTATTTTTAGGCATCAACCCGTCTGTTGCACTTGTGAGTTGAATTCACGTACTCAATAAAATTAATAATATCGATTTTAAACCTTTAATCACCGTTTACATAAACTCTCAACGAAAATGCTTTCAACGGATCTCTATAAAAACGAAAATCCTTTCTAATCACTTAGTGCTTTCTTTTTTAGTATACATCTCAAAGCAATACGATCGCCTCCATAATGAAAATTATCATCTTTGTACAAGTTGCTGTCATACATAAGAGAACGAATTTTCAACGATAAGTTACGCTTTAGTCTTGAAAGATCCTTATACAGCTCTAACCCTTTGAAAAATTTTTTAAATCTGACATTAACCCCAGTTTTTGCAGGAATACGAGTACGCCCATAATCTTTTGCTAGAAAGGCGGCTGTGTTAACAAAACATAATTCAAAATCTGACGATTCAACTAACTTACTAAGGCTCTCTAATGAAAAAAAACTTAAGTGGGGAGTATCTTTAACGCGATTTTCTTCGAAACCTATATCCCTAAAATCAGCATGAGGAACTTCGATTATAACTATTCCATTCTCAGTAAGCGCATTATGAATATCCGAAAACAAACTTGGTATATCCTCAATATCAAAATGCTCTAAAGAATGTGACATAAGCACCACATCCATAACATTGCTAAATTCAGAGATATTGCTGCATATAGTTATATTGTTGTCTATATACTGGTGATAATACTTTTTTGCTTCTTTATCTTCCTCAATCGCATGGAAATTAATGTTGCCAGATATCACCTCTTTTGCTGAAATAAAAGACCTCCCCAAACCCGCGCCAACATCTAGAAAGTTATATTCCTTTTTCATTGGTAAATACTGGAGCCCAAGAAGCAACTGCGATATCGAACGAGAACGGTAAAAATAAGGGCTCGGTATATATTTTGAGAAGTCAGTGTGATGCGGTGAACCCTTACTTCTATAGACATCTCTGTAGAAAGTTAGAAGACTACCCGCATCAACCTTCGGATCAATACGTCCAAAACCACATGTATTACAAACTAAAATTGTTTTATCGTTAAATAAGTCGCTCCATGTATTGCGGTAGTCAATTCTCTTCACTTCATCACTTTTACAAACCGCACAACATTTGTTGTTCATTAATACACTAAACTCCGAAATCAAAATTGAAGGGGCGTAATATTTGATACAGCTTTGTGAGGAAGTCATCCCAAATCAAACCTATTACATAGTATGAGTCTAAAATCCTATAAGCCTCTATCTAGACAGAACTACAAACCAACTGTGCCATCTCTTCTTCGTATTCTTTTTCGTATTCTCTCTTATAAAGCTCCCAGTACTGCTTGGCCAAATGAGTCACGCCTTCAATTTCAGCCTTTGTAAATTCAGCTGTTTTATCTTCAAATTTAACGCCACCTATTGTGCGCTCATTACGAAAGCAAGGAACACCATACTTTGATTTCATTTCAAGCAAGTGATTGCACACCTCTTCGAAACTTACTTCGGGCGTATTCATAATTTCTTCGTACGTCAGATCTTTGTGCCAACGAATAGCATTGGGCAAACCGTTATACCAAGCGTTACCAAAGTATAAGGTTTTCTTACCAAATGTAGCGGCTTCAAGAGCAATAGTTCCTGTTACCGTACAAACAATCTTCGCTTTCGCCAATAGTGACGGCGTGTCCACCGTCGTATCAATCAGTTTTACGCCTTTTATTCGCTTGACTGCATCGTAAAGCAGAGGGCTTCTGCCTCTTGCTGCCTTTCTGATATAAAACTGAGAAGGGTGCTCTTTAACATAAATATCTACATGATCCGGAATAAGTTTGCGCATTTCCATAACTACCATTAGCTGATCATGAAATGGACCACCATCCGGATTTGTCGAACGCTCAGGTTCATGATGCAAGGCAATATAAACAAAATCCTTATTCAGGTCACACTGATCAACCTTTTCCTTGAATACTCTACGCACCTTTTTTCGTTTATCTTCTCTTATCCACTCACTCATCAATACACCTATATTTTGCGGATTGACGGGTAAAAATTCTTTTTTCCTACTGAATTTCAGATTTCTATATTTTTCAGCAGCCAGCTCTCTTAATGATTCTTTTGAAAAATAACCTAAGACCCAGCTAAAAATAGAAGACATACGTTTTTGTTCTACTATCGCTTGCGGCATAAAATCTTCATATTGATTGGATTTAGCAATTCTTCCAATATAGTCCTCCACATCCAAATCCATCTCATTCCACTCCGCAAGTGAAAATGTGATGTTAGTGGGAATAAAGTCATCTTCGGGGATTCGCTGCATCATAACTATCGGCTGAATAGTCCACCAAACAAATTGAACAACCGGAATTTTTAGATACAAAAACATTTCATAGATAAGGTATTGACCATGAGAATGTGGTGCTTCAGCAACTATCAGCGCATCAGGTTTTAGTTCCGCTATCTTTTTTAATGCCCAGTGCGCAACAGTTTTTAGGTACATTTCCCGGTCTAGCCTGGTAAACATTCCAATATTGTCGAGCCTGTCCATCAACTTTATACATATATCTTTGCATCTTAAATAATTTTCGGAATAAAAGAAGTCCGAAAATTCTGCATCATACTGATTATTTTCAAGCCGCCATGGATAATGGATAACATTATTCATATCTGCAACATCACAGTTCTCAAAATATTCTTCTGCCTTTTTTCTATGAGAGTGGTCACCTAACCAGAACACAGGTTCGGCAACCTTATCTTCATACAACTTTACAGCCATTTCAAACCAGCAGTCTGCTGAAGTCATAAAATAAAAGTATCTTTTCATAATTTAACACTCAACTCATATAACGGAACTTTTTCAGTAAGTATTTTTTTATATCCAATACCACTTTAAGATTCACGGCTATTGCGCAATCCGTATTCACAATAATTTTCGAAACCATATCACCATACGCCCCAACCACCATCGATATAGAGGTTCTGCCCCGTGACATATCTTGACATATCAGTTGCTAAAAAGGCGACCGCCCCACGAAAATCACCTTCCTTTGCCATGCGACCCAACGGCGTCTTACTAATATAACGTTTTACAAACTTTTCTGGCTGACCTCTTATAATACCCCCAGGAGATATTGCATTAACTCTAATATCAGGCGCTAATGTTGTTGCTAACCACCGAGTCATTTGAATCATGCCTCCTTTCGATACAGCATAGGCTGCTGGATTACCCATAGCTGTATCTTCATATAAGCCCCAATCCGGCCCATACCCTCCATAAATTGAAGCAATATTAACAATATTTCCTCCCTCGCCTTTCCTTAGTTCTGGCGCAAAGGCTTGGCAAAGATGAAACGCAGCCGTGAGATTAACTTCCATCGCTCGTCGCCAAGTATCCAGCTCTTGATTCTCGAAAGAGTCTACCCAACCTGGCAAATCAGAGGCATCGACAAATGCAGCATTGTTAACCAATACATTAAGACCAACACCATAAGACCTTACTGTGTTAATCATGATATGGCGCTGACCTTCATCTTCTAAGTCGCATTCTATTGTAATCAGTTTGACCTTCCATTTTTCATTTAACGAATTTTTAAAAGGCTCAAAGTCCGTTCCAGGACGATCAACAAGGATTAGATTTGCGCCAAGCTCAGCAAGACTGTCGGCCATCACTCGCGCCAAACTACCTGCAGCACCAGTAATAAGTGCCCATCGCCCGCTAAGATCACTAAGCTCTTTAACTGTTTTCATGAAAATTATCTATCCGGCTTTTTAAAACCTGTGTTAATTGTATTTTCTAAACACCGGCTTCATCTCTGGCCCAATAAGATACTTATCTACCCCCTCTTTTAGGGCCTGGGCATAAACATTCATAACAGACCGAACCGCCGACAAGGTAATATCTAATTCCGTCTGCCCATGGGAAAGACTCACTGCAATCCATGGCATCAACACGCCGTGGCGAATCAGC
Source organism: Epimenia babai (assembly GCA_011762755.2). Lineage (NCBI taxonomy): Eukaryota > Metazoa > Mollusca > Solenogastres > Cavibelonia > Epimeniidae > Epimenia > Epimenia babai. The sequence continues at coordinate 4,020 of WURV02165469.1, forward strand.
TCTTGAACGAAAAGTGTCTTAAATTTAGCACACTCCTCACGCTTGGAGTCTTTGGCAACATAAACTAGGGAAATTGCCGGACCATCCATGGAGAGATACTCTGCCAAACCCTGTTCTTGTACAATCGAATTGAACCCGTCACGCAGTTGCGCACCGTATTCCCAAAGATGCCGACAGACATCCTTTTCGCGATAAATTGAGACGGTTTCAATAAAGGCACCCAACCCACTCATTTCTCCGCCATGTGTCGTCGATAGCAGGAACATTCTCTCTGCCCCCGGCTTATCGATGGCACCGACTTCCATTACTTCACGACGACCAACAACCGCAGCAACAGAAAAACCGTTAGCCATTCCTTTGCCAAACGTAGATAGGTCCGGCTCAACACCAAAATAGTACTGAGCGCCTTCTAATGCCCAGCGAAACCCAGTAATCATTTCGTCCAGGATAAATAGTGTGCCATTTTCACGGCAGAGCGATTGCACTTGGTGCAAAAAATTATTCTCTCGGCACACACAAGAGCGACAAGGAGAATCATAGGACAGCGTTTTATTACAGGCAGTAGGACATGGCGTGATAGATGTAGCGGGTTCAAGCATCACCGCTGCAATTTCTCCCGGATGTTCGTCGAAAAGTTTTTGAAGAGAAGAAAGATCATTGTAGTCAAACACTAAACTGGATGCAAAATGTTGAGCAGGTATACCTCGCTGTACTGGAGTTGTGCCGATAAACCAATCATCAAATGAAAAGAAAGGGTGTTGTCGAGGTACGCATATGTAGTGCTTGCCTGTATAGGCTCTTGCTATACGAGCTGCCGCACTTGTTACATTAGAGCCATTTTTGGCGAACTTAACCATGTCGGCACCGGGAATTAAATCGACCATTAATTCCGCCGCTTCGAGTTCGACGGTTGAGGCACGGGTTAGGTTATTACCCTTATCAATCTCACGGATGACAGCACTACGAACCCTCGGATCTGTATATCCAACTGTCACGGCACGCAACGCCATTCCGTAATCAAGAAACCGATTCCCATTAGGATCCCAGACATAAGCACCCTTACCATGCGACAATATCTGCGGTGCATTCATCGGGTACTGATCGAACCCTCGGGAATACGTATGGGCCCCCCCAGGGATAACACGGTTCAATCTTTCCTGAAAGTTCATATTTTATAAGCCTTATGCTGCATTAACGCTTCAATCGTTATAAAGTCGTAAATATCATCGATCTCAAACGATTTATATTTGGGAACCTCATAGGCTAATGTATCTTCGTGATAGAAGGTTTTTCGTTCGCGTAAAACGTCAATATGCGACGCGTATAATGTACCATCGAGAAAATAGATAGGTTCGAGGTCCTGTCGACGCAAGCTCTTTAGCGGCTCTTTAGAAACTGGAATCATGCGCGAATCTTTAGCCAAACGATACATGAAAGCAGGATGGTGACATTCTGCGAGACAAACACTGACTATAGCGCTTGCATCGCTAACTACCAGGTTCTTAAGCGCCTCCTCAATATCCGATGACTCCCGCATTGGCGATGTCGGCTCCAACATTAGAACAACATCATAATATTCGCCCATTTCTTCTAAAGTATCGATCGCATGCAGCACAACATCAATTGACGATGCTGTATCACTTGCTAGCTCACTCGGACGCATAAAAGGAACTCGGGCGCCGACTGAACGGGCAATATCAGCTACGGCTTCATCATCAGTACTAACAACCAAAGCATCTAGGCACGGCGATGCGTTTCCAGTAGCAATTGTCCACCCAATAAGAGGCTTACCTAGAAGTGGACGTATATTTTTTTGGGGTAGTCCTTTGGAACCACCGCGAGCCGTAACAACCGCTAAAATCCGCTTGTTATTAATCACAACTACCAGTTACCTCACCTTCATCTATTACATTATTCGAAAAGACGCGAAATAACTGACTCCTTATTTTCATGCATTCGATTCTTTGGAAACACCCCGGTAACCACTGTCGAAGAGGGAATATTCATATTCACTATCATGGCTCTCGCAGCCATGATCACATTATCTTCCAGCTCACAATTACCTATCACGCTACTTCCCGAATAAAGAACCGTCCCCACACCAAACTTTGGATAAATCGTTCCATCAGTTCCAACTGTGCAGTCCTGATACGCCACAAAATAGTCCCCGTACTGAGCGTTTCCTAACACCGTACCCACTGGATGGACAAGTTTAAAAACATCCGGCATCTTAACTGAATAGAATAGATCTAGGCCATGCATTATTTTATTTAAATAAAATAGGCGCACAGGCAAATCCGTCCCCCCCGTTTCAGACCAAACGGTATGACCATAATAATATAAAAGGGCAGCCATATGATCGCCGTTTAGGTGATCAAATACAGTACGACCGGAATCATCCTTATAATACTTTTGGTTTATTTTAGAAAAACAATTCTCAATACGCTGCAATGCGATATCAAATAATTTAGCGTCCCCAGGTTTGAGCTCTTGTTCATCAGGCAAATGAACAGCCATCAACTTCAAAACATAAGCATGCAACAAACTCGGAGAAAGAGAAAAGCTCATTTCAACACTCATACGGATGTATTTTTGTTTTCTTGCATAACTCGAATGATATTATCAATGACCCTCTCTTGGTCACTTTCAGATAGCGTAACCGCTGTAGGCAAGCATAAACCTGAATTAGCGAAAAGCATAGACGATTCCAGGCCACCTACTTTCTTTACAGAAACATAGGGGGGCTGTATATGCAAAGGATAAAAAATAGGTCTTGTTTCTATCCCTACATCGAGCAATTTATTTGCCATTATTTCTGGAGTGGAAACAGATGAATCTACTCGTATCCAATAGAGCCAATAAGAATTAAAACACCACTGACGCTCAGGGGGCGTTTCTATTCCGTCGATTTCACTCAGTGCTTTATTATATTTGCTTGCAATAGCCCGTTTTTTTTCAACAAAGCTCTCAAGACATTCCATCTGGGCAACACCAACCGCTGCCTGGAGATTTGTCATGCGATAGTTATAACCGACAACATCATGCCAATATCTTTTATCTTTGGACATACCATGATCGCGTAAAGTTCTTGCTTTAGCCGCCGTAGTTTCATCACGAAATAAAACCATTCCGCCTTCACCCGTAGTAATGGTTTTATTGCCAAAAAAGCTGAATGTTGCAGCATCACCAAAACCACCCACAGATTTTTCTTTATATTGACTCCCTAAGCCCTGTGCAGCATCTTCGACAATAAGTAAATCAAACTCCTCCGCCAATTGCCTCAGAGAATCCATATCACAAGAAAAACCATAAATATGAACTGCTATTATTACGCGTGTTTTTGGTCCGATTGCTTCCCTTACTTTTAGAGAATCTAAAACATAAGTATCTGCATCGATATCTACGATAACGGGCAAAGCTCCGCAATATATAACCGCATTAATACTCGCAGCAAATGTAAGATTGGGGACTATCACTTCATCACCCACCCCAACTCCTAAGGCTACTAACGCTAAGTGTAGCGCTACAGTGCCATTAGAAACAGCGAGAGCATGGTAATTTGGGATTTTATCCTCAAAAATTTTCTCAAATTGCGTAACAAATTTACCCTGCGAAGAGATCCAGTTAGACTCTATACATTCAGCAACGTACTGCAATTCATTACCACTCAAACAGGGCTCAAGGATAGGAATCATATGAATAAGCACATTCTAATTTTTTATATCTCACTTTCGTGCTAATCATTCAACACTAAAGCTGTTAGTTCTCTTTGCTCTTTAAGTTGCAATTCACTAACACCATAGACTTCGAGGCTGTAATAATCCAAATCTTTTTTGAGATAAGGCCAAAACCAGGAATTTTCATTTAGCGCTTCGTTACTATCACGAGTTCCATCGTTATCACTTAAATGATAAGCCTTAATCCAAGAGTCGCACTCACTTAAAAATACTACTGGATCATACTGTAATGATTGCGCAGAAACTTTTAGGTGAGCAACATCGACCAACATATTGACGTTACTGGGCGTTTGTTCCATAACATATATACATTCTTTAGCATCAACCATAAGAAAAGGGTTCTCACCAAAATTCAATATGTTTTCTTTAGATAACACATTATTTTCTATTAATAGAGACACCCCCAGCGACATAGCTCTTTCAGAAAGATCATTTACACGCTCTACAAATCGATTTAGGGCGTCATTTCTATCCATTAAAGCTGTTTTCGTAATTTTCTTACCGAGCTCTTTTACTTTAGGATCTATTAAAAAGCCCCCATGAAAACTATAAACTGGACGCTTGAGCTCAACTGCCCACTCCATAGCCCTATTTACATGCTGTAAACAGTTTTTAGCTATGTCAGACTGACTGGTTGCTAAATTTAAAACAAATGGGGTCTCGGGTGGAGGAAAGTAATTGTGAACTTGAAAAACACATTGGCCAGCTAAACTCTTAAGGCATTGTAAACTGTCGGGAGCATATTGCCCTCCTGAAAGTTCTATTTCATTTAAGCCACACTCAAGTAAATTTTTACTTGATTCGACTGCAGTCTGGGTTCGCCACCCTCCGGTTGATATAAATATCATCAATCCACCTCACCAAAAACCCAATACGCGATAAAAATATTATTCATGATCAAACCAATGTTTGTAGTGAGCCAACTGTTCAATTGATGAAACGTCTACTGTTTCATTTTGGCACTTAATCCTGGCCGGGGGAAATGGCGGAAAATACATGGCACGCACAAAACGATTGGCAAAAGCAAAATCAACCTCCTCGGCATCTATTTGTCCTTGATGTGGCAACTCCCTTGGATAATATCTCCCCTCATACTTATCTTGCGAAACACCAATTTCATCGGCAAAAAATTTCCCAGCTGCACAACCAAAGCCCGAAATAAATGCACTGATTTGCCTATGATATAGCTCGAATGCTGTCATTTTTGAGTGGATAGCTAATTTTTTCTGATAAATAATATTTCCACCATCAATTTGATTGGTCATATAGTGAAAGCTAACACCAGTTTCGACCTCACCATTAAGTATTGCCCAGCAGCCAGAAAAACAACCTTTGTAATCCGGCAGTAGAGCTGGATGCAAATTCATCGCACGATGGCCCACTAGTTCTAGCACAGAACCTTTGACAATAATTCGATAATAAGCAGAGATTAAATAGTCGGGCTGAAAACGTTTAAGCTCTTCTATTGAATCATTAATATTTTTTTTAGAATAATGAATACCCAAATATTCAACAAATTCACAAAAAGCCTGATTACTTTTATCATCATGAGTAAACACAAAAATATCTTTTATGGCAATATCGTAGCATACCAGTAACTGACCCAAGGTTTCTTGCCCCGCTCTACCAAAACCACAAAAAACGATTTTCATAGTTGTTCGATAATATCGTCTACTTGATAGTCTCGGCTGGAAATCCGGCCAAATATTTGGCTTATATAAATAGGGCTAATACCACTACCACCTGTTCGTTTTGCAATAATATTTTCTGAACTAAAGGGCTCTCCCTCTTTAATTGGTCTTTGGGCAACCAAACATTTCTGCAATGAAACTCGGGTCTTCATCTCCGATAGTGTTGGATATTTTAAGCCGTTACCCAAGTATTTTTCGACTCGACGAATAGTTTCTACAAATTCTACAAGTTCTTTTGGACTTAAAGACGCCAAATGGTCTGGACCGTCCATACTTTTATCTAAGGTAAAGTGTTTTTCAATGACTTTAGCGCCCAATGGTACCGAATAAGGGGCAGCACCTACACCAACAGAATGATCAGAGTAACCCACAATACAATCAAAAACCTCACGATAAGTAGAAACTACCGCTAAATTAGCTTCATCATCTTTAATCGGGTAGTTTGCAGTACACTGCAATAATATAAGCTGTTGGTTATATGGTTGTATCGCTTTCAATGCAAGCTCTACTTCGGCCATATAGCTCATACCCGTAGATAAAATAATTGGCTTATCTGTTTTGGCAACTTTTTCTAGAAAATTTAAATTAGTGGTATCGGTGGAAGCAATTTTATAAGCAGGCAAATCTAACTCTTCTAATTCTTCCAGGCTATGCTCATCAAATGGCGTAGTTAAAAACACTATATCCTTTGATTTACAATATTCCCTAATTTCTATATTTTGTTCAATAGTAACTTCAAGCCTTTTAAGCATCTCGAACTGTGACTCTGACTGACTGGTAGTAACTTGTTGATAAGGAGCTTTATCCACTGATCTCAAAATAAGGTGATCTGCCTTAAATGTTTGAAATTTAACAGCATCTGCTTTAGCTTCCGCAGCAATATCAATCAGTCTTTTAGCTAAGGACATATCACCATTATGATTAACGCCTGCTTCAGCAATGATAAAAACCGGATCATTATCTGAAATTCTTTTTTGGCCGATTTGAATATGTTGATCAAAGGATAAATTCATGTACTGTTCTCTGCTTTGTCATGTAACCAATATTGATTTTTCATACTTATATGACGCAAAAAATCTACCAAAGCGAACTTCCTATTACACGCTCACCTGCAGTCGTCAAACTTAAATTTCTGTTTGCAAGATACAAATCTTCTTTCATCATCTCTTCTATAATTTGCTTCAATGAAATTTGCGGCTCCCAACCAAGTAATTTCTTAGCTTTCGATGAATCTCCAAGCAAGCAATCTACTTCCGTTGGTCTGTAGTAAAACGGATCAATTTTAATCATTTCGTAACCTATCGGGAGCGGTTTAATATCATTACTAAGACGAACAAAATATTTTTCTACATCAATTGCACTGACGACGCCAACTTCATCAACTCCTGTACCCCTCCATTCTATCTTTATTCCTACATAGCCAAGAGCCATTTCAAGAAATTGCCGAACGGTGTAATTAACACCTGTCGCAATCACGAAATCCTCAGGTTTATCATGCTGCAACATCATCCACTGCATCCGCACATAATCCTTAGCATGTCCCCAGTCCCGTTTTGCATCTAGATTTCCCATATACAATTCTTTTTGACGTCCATACATAATCGCAGCCAGCCCTTTTGTGATTTTTCTTGTAACAAAGGTTTCTCCTCTCACTGGCGATTCATGATTAAACAAAATACCATTACATGCGAACATGTTATACGCTTCTCGATAATTGACAGTAATCCAATAAGCATATAGCTTTGCAGCCGCATAAGGGGACCTTGGGTAAAAGGACGTTGATTCACTCTGAATCGGCTCTTGAACCTTACCAAACAACTCTGATGTCGATGCTTGATAGTATTTTGTCTTTTCTGTTAGGTCGAGGATACGAATTGATTCCAAAATCCTAAGCGCGCCAAGTGCATCGGCATTAGCAGTGTATTCAGGCGAATCGAAGGAAATATGGACGTGGCTTTGTGCCGCAAGGTTATATATTTCATTGGGCTCAATTTGCTTGATTATTCTTAACAAGCTTGAAGAGTCAGTCATATCACCATAATGCAGATGAAAATTAGCTGAGGTATCGTGGGGATCACCTTTTAAGTGACCTATCCTTTCTAAATTCTCAATTGACACTCGGCGACGCAAACCATGAACATCATACCCTTTGCCGAGCAGGAAATCGGCGAGGTATGCGCCATCCTGTCCTGTTATACCTGTAATTAGTGCTTTCTTCATTGTGATATTTACACCTACCAAATAAAAATATTCAGCAACTATCCTATTGGCCTTATTAGCCGCCTATTTAGCTAACCGATGATTTCTGCGTACGAACCAACCCGTTTTATTGTTCCACCTTCGAGGTCAATCACCAGGTCACTCTTGCTAAGAGTCGTCTGCCTATGAGCAACCATTAAAATGGTTGTCTCTCTATCAATATCATCAATTGCTTGCATGACGGCCTTCTCTGTTTCGTTATCTAAAGCACTGGTGGCCTCATCGAAAACTAGCACATCCGCTTGCTTATAAAGCGCCCGCGCAATTCCAACTCTTTGGCACTGCCCTCCAGATAATCTTACTCCCCTTTCGCCAACAGAAGTTTGGTATTGCAGCTCCCATGACTCGATGACTTCTGCTATTTGAGCTTGCTCGGCACATTTTCGAACCAATCTGTAATCGATTTGGTCATTTGGGATACCAAAAGCAATATTCTCAGCAATTGTTGCATCAGCTAAAAAAATTGTCTGTGGAACATGTGCTACATGAGCTTGCCAGCTTCGATGATTTTCTTCCGTGATTGTTTCACCATCAATAGTAAGTGTTCCAGTTGTTGGTTGCAGCAAACCCATAATAATGTCGAGTAATGTACTTTTCCCGCTACCAGTAGTACCAAGAAAACCAATCCTACTACCTTTAGGTATTTCTAAATTCAAATTAGACAGTACCCAAGGGAAATCTGGCATATAACGAAAACTAAGGTTGCATAATTTAATCGTACGATTAAAAGACAACGGCGACAATGATAAATCATTTGAGTAACTGGGCAACGGTTGTTCTATCAACTCCAAAGTATCTAACAAGGCAACCTGTGATGCCCGCATTGATGACCAGTTACCGTAGATCAATTGAAGAACAGGTAACAACCGTTGAGCCCCTACGGCTAAAGCTCCTAGCACCGGGAGTGCCTCTGCGAACTCACCTGTACTTCCAACTAAGCTTAAAGCTATTACAGCAATTAACACCATACCCAAAGATTCAACACCATAACGAGGAGTCAGACTGATTACCTGATTACTGGCCTGAGCATATCGCATGTGTAGATCAACAGAACGAAATACCTTGCAATACGTGGATTGAGTGCCATCAATCAATATATCTCGAATCCCCCCAAGTCCTTCTTGTACCACCTTAACAACCTGATTTGCTCCGTGACTTACCCGTTGACTATTCGTTAACAACTGCAGCTTTGTCATCCATACTATGCCCCCATAAATTGAGCCGAACCCAAAAATCCCAGCCAACGCCACGATTGGACTAATTGAAATCAACGTCACCAGAATAGCTATCATGAGCAAAGTAGAACCTGATATCATCAATGTGGGTAAGATTATCCCATTAACAACCAGATTGGTTTTGTTTGCAATAGCCGAAATTACTTCACTACTATTCCGAGCTACATGGACCGAATAAGGCTGATACAAAGTACGGCGATACACTTCATAACTGAGATCTGCACCTATAGTATGCCCAAGTCGAGCCTGTCCCCAGAGCATCGCTATTCGCATTACACCTGATACGATAGCAGCCAAAGCAAAAGCAATTGTAAGAGGTAAAATAAGTTCCCGTGACTCAGTTAAACCCAGCACTTGAATTAAAGGTTGAGCCAACTCATGCACAAAAACTGTTTCAGGTTCGGCAAGCACTGCTAAAAAAGGCACTATCGCACCGATAGTTACCACTTCCGTCAAAGATGTGATAGCCACCAGAACAAATAATAGCCCTAGCTGCTTACGGCGTAGAGGCGAGACATGTACCCATAGTCTTTTGAGGAGAGAAGAAAGTTTCAAATAAGACAACCAGTTAAATCAAAACTCAAAATATCAACCCATTGTGTCATCCAAACCTTCAACAATTCGGTGACTTGGTACATATTCGTAAGCTTAGTCAGTTGGATCATTAAAATTGCAGGATAAAACTCCCAGTGTTTTCAAATATCAACTTCGGGGACAGAATTGCTTTATTTATTACAACAAAGTATTTCACTCCTGTTTATACCCTGCTCCCTGGATAAGATGCAACATGAACGCAGTAGATACACCTAAAATCAATTACCACCCGCATAGCAGGTGGTATGGTGAAAGCCCCTGGAAGGGGCTATTGTTAAAACCCTGCTAATCTCATCTGCTCATCTAAACCCACCGTGCTCACACAGTACCCTCTTGACCAAAAATGACGTCCTGTAAAATTTCGTTTCACCCGTAGATAATCTCTAAATATTCGTATCGCCGACTTCCCTTATAAGTTACCTATCGTATTCGCCACACTGTATTTCGCGGAATCATCAATAACATATGGGTATGACCCTTCATCGCATAACCCTCCACTAAGTCAAGGCCCTGCTGACGACATAAGTCGCGTAAGATCCCACCTATATCCTTGCGTAAATTTCCGTATAGTGACTGCCTTCGGTACTTTGGCACAAATACAACATGATATTTATAACAATGTTTCACGTGAGCTTGGCTTTGCCAGTCTCTCATTTTGACCTCCTTCATAAACGTAGCTGTTTTAGAAGGGGGCCACTCTCCTCTCCGCACGTCGGAACGGCAGAGCTTCTTTGTGTCGCACCGCCAGAGGCGGTGGTTTACCTAAATGCAATTAGACTAACAAATAACCCTAAAATCATTATTTGTTTGCGTTTTGGACTTATCCGACGATCGGGAGTGACCGCAGGCTGATCAACTACAACAGCATTGATGATTGTAACTAAACTCAATCGTTTTAATGCACTTTCCAGATAAACGATCTTCTCTTCCAGTTCACGCAACCCGATAATAAAAGGAGCATTGTTTTTCCTGCATTTTTGATGCTTCTATTTCTTCAGATAATGCAATAGTACCTCTGTAATAAAGCGAAGATTGCTCGATATTTATTGCTTTTTCATCAAGGTTGAAAGGAACTTCTCTAATACCTACTTTATCAGTAATCACGTATGCTTCTTCTAAAATTATTTGTGTGTCACTTTTCTGTTTTTCCGTAGTTCCACGTTTACGGGCGATCTCTTCTAGCAGTTCTTTTTTCTTATAACGGGTCTTTTCTTCTATCTCCTCTTTCAAAAAACTTACTGTTTACCGATTAACAAAATCAATAAATTCGTTAAGCCATTTAGCAGCAAGTTCCGCTTCGGATGCCTGAAAATCAACTACAGTAGTCCCTTCTTCGCCCTTAGTACGTTTCAAAGATAGTAATTTATTAAAACTTCCTTCAAATATCTCGTGAATTCAAGGTGTAAGTGCAACTCTTAATGAGTTGGTGAGCGGGTAAGCTGCGGTATGATCCCCAGCTTTCTC
>WURV02165480.1:0-14999 GCA_011762755.2 Epimenia babai
CTGTGTCTATGACACTTTGACCATGTCTATGCCGCATTAATGGACTGCGTCTATTTTTCATGATTGGACTGTGTCTACGACACTTTGACCATGTCTATTCTGCATTAATGGACTGTCTATTTTTTATGACTGGACAGTGTCCATTATTTGATTGGATCACATCCATATCTCATGATATCAACACTATTATCGACTATTACATTCAGCAGCTCCCTCGTAACAAAATCAACCCACGTCATGCTATACCCGCTGCACTTCTCTAAACACATGTAAATTACAGTATATCACGGTGAATATACTAGGTACGTCACCATCTCTCATACACAGGTGTCGCTGTACCTATGTAAACCTGACGGTAGATGGAGGCCATCCTAAAGATGATTAGCCACGCAATGAACTTACCCACCCACATCCTCCCAGTCCCCGTGTCTCTCCATTCCCTAGGTCGCCCCTCTAGTATATACGTACCACTATAGTCGCATCTTTGATGTCTTTCTCTCTCTGTATTTTAATGCCTTAGATAATATTGTTGTTTTCTTGTTACAAGCCAGTATTCCTGTTACATCAAAGATCCTCAACTTATCGCTCTGTCTACAGTTATATGGCATTGATTGGTCAGAAATCAATATACAAAATAGGCCATGCACTCGATTGACGTACCACAGGTACGTCAAGTAAGATAATTCGTTAATGAATCAGAGTGCCAATAGGTAATAAATAAAACAAGAAGTATGTATACTATATATATCTTGCTTTTGGTGGGGTTTGATTTCGACCCCCAACTTCTAAATGACCAGTCTGGTGCCAATGATTCTTTTCTGTCTACTTTTCTCCAATTAAAGTTTTGGTGGTCTCCGTCTCAGATCATAATCATTTATAGTTGATTTTAGTCTTGTTTATCAGTTTCCTACATCTGGAGGGATGATGTACGACATAGGGCATAACTAACGCCTGCGAAATCTTTCGAGCATAAAAAGCATAATATCGCATTTAAAACTATATGGCGATAAACCAACATGTTTTCACAATCTCAGCAATATATCGGTGACACGTAACATCACAATAAGCGAAATGTTACTTCAAACAGTTATCACAATAACCATTATCAAGATCGAAAGAAATAGGAGAGGATTGCATGGAAACACCTCACCTTAGGCAAAACCTTTATTGACAACAGTTTGACGCAGTGCGAACTGAGCTTCACTTAGTGGTCGTGGTCTATGGTTTGGACCATTTTTGGCATTCTCTTGTGCGTTTCTCTTCTGGTACTACGAGTGGTTCTACCTGTATGACTACATTCTCTCAATGTTACGTTGATATCTACTTACCTATTGATTATATATAGTCTATGATTGCTTGTGACATATCTGTGTATGTCATTGGCATGATGTAGACTTTTTAGAAATCAGTGGGTGTCTCAGAACATCTTAAATACCTAACTGCGTAAAAGATTTAGTTGGGTTAGTTACTTAAGAATAGGCTGATTACCAAGGTTTTTGCGTGGGAAAACGCCCCAACACTGTAAGGTCTACACAGACCCTCACGGGCACAGCGGTTAACGGTGGATTTTTCCCGAAAAACGTCATCACAGGTGGTATAGCTACAGTAGGAATTGAACCAAGGTCCTCTGGATTCAAAGTCTAATGTTATAATATAACCCTTACACTAACTGCCCCCACCCCCCACCTCTGTGCGTAGGAGATGGTCTATGTTTGTAGCTCAGTTTGTAGAACACCAGACCAGGTATCTGGAGGTCGTGGGGGTCAGCCACACCTCAGGGCAAAGTTTTTTCTGTGCATTTCTTTCCTGTTATTAAGAGAAATGGCTGCCTCACTTTCTGTACTGGCGCAAATAAATTATCGTTTATTGTAATGTTTCGTGTAATCACCTTGATCATCAAGTTCTCATTTCATGTCGTGTCATTCTGCTTGTAAAATGGCACTGAGAGGTGAACTTGCGATCGATATGGCTGCTAGTTTCTGATGATCCACTCACTCAGTCTGGCAATTCAGGCACGCCAATTCAGACAACAGAAACAGCTCCCTCAGAAGCTGATTCAGCAACTGCTTGCTTATCACTTTGTTTGTTTTCATGCTGAGACAAAAAACTGATCTGTCTCATCGATAGGTTTTGTTATCAGTTGTAACTCAGGTCCCCTTCGAATATGGTTTCAAGCGTGTGTTCTTCAGATCAATCACGAGCGTATCGTAAACAGTGAAGAGCTGTGAACGAATAAACCTGGAGAACGTATACCACGAGCATGTGACTTGCTAATGTATGAATCGTGAACATATGAAATGTAAGCGTATTGAATTCAGAGCTTGTGAAATGTGTATGAAAAGTTCAACATATGATGAACAGCGAATGTATTGACCACGAGCGTATGACCTGCTAGCATATAAATTGCTGACATGTGTGTTCCGCGAGCGTATGAACCCCATGAGTACGTCAAGCACGAACGTATGAATTGCTGTTGTTTCGAGCAAAATCACTCCTGTATTGCTGCATTGATTGCTTGAACAATGTTTGAGAATCAACGATAATCTGAAGGAACATGCTAGACAGTGCATTTGAAGATTTTTATGTGATTTCACCTAATATCTTACACAATATATGCAACGTATATTTTGTTTTTACACCCGTATTACTAAATATCACGATATATCATAACAGTATTACCTAGTATCGCCATGGTAACATGAAGCGTGGGAAAAAAATTAATTGATAAGATGTCACAAAATTCTGAATATTGTAATTCTGAGAGTTTACAAGCGTCCTGTTTGGATGTCTAAATACGTACCTTACATTCTTGGAATCTATTCCAGGTGATTTCACAACACATCATTTATATACATCATTGTTATTCTTTACTTCTCCCTTACGTGCATTTTTTACAATAAATGTCTTGTATAACCCGAGTGATTTGAGATTTGTTGGAAATTTCTATTATCAAATATCTACTATCAAATATAAAATATCTGATATCTAGTATCTGTATCCAGTATCTGTATCTAGTATCTGTATCTAGTATCTGTATCTAGTATCTGTATCTAGTATCTGTATCTAGTATCTGTATCTAGTATCTGCATATAGTATCAGTATCTAGTATCTAGTATCTAAGATAAAAGTATCAAAGTTTCGCATCAGAGGTTATTAAACAAACTTGGGGCATATGACATTGAGGGAAATATCTAAAATCAAATACCAAATATTTAATACCATATATCTAATACCAAATATCTAATATAAAACATCTAATACCGAATACCTAATACCAAATACCTAATATCAAATACCTAATATTAAATATGGCTTGTAAAAACTGCACCGCAGGTACTGACATTTACAACGCTACATCTAGTATAAGGATGATAAAATTCTCATTCAATATCAATTAAATATTAAATAATTAAATAATTACTGTTAAATATCCCTAAATGACACAATGTCAGTATCATTTCGCTGTTTCTAAACAACGACCATCTGCGAAATCTGCATGTGTCACCATGTCATCCTGACGTCACATCGCGATGATGTCACCATCTGTCAATCAGATGCCGACTGCGCCGTATGCTCCCAACAACGCCGTCATAAGATAAAGTCTGGTGAAAGTAATAATAATTATATATAATCATTATAATACTCGGCATCACTGAGACGCAACTCATAATAGATTGTTGGTAGTGCTTCACAGAGTTAGGTCAACGGATAGAAATTTGGTGGGTTGATCTAGAAAACTTATCCCAGAGTGGTTCTTGTGAATCTACCCAACCGGGGGTCACAGACAATAAAAACATTACAAGGAATTTGATATTTTGCACAATTTCTAAAGATACAGGCTTAATCGGGATGTAAAATTAACGCAAGGTAAAAATGAATCTAGCAAAACTGACTGTAAGAAATTCATTTATTCAGAAGCTCTTTCCAGCTAGCTTTTAATAATCATTAATTATAGATCCAAATGTGGAATTAGGTTTATGATGTATTAGAAGCTTGTAAAATCTTCAGTTGAGTGGGTTAGTGGCTATACGTCTGACAGAATTGGTCAGAGAGTTAGGACTTAATCCAGATGACTGTGGATAACCAGTCCAACTTGTAGCATCTTTTGAGCATAAAACTCTTTGAATCTCATCTGCCCATGGGGGTCAGGATAGCCCTTTCAGTGCGGTGATGTAAGAGCGTACTTCTGGTTGCCTGTTGGAGTTTCTCTTTGAATGGTGTCCATGGTGCTTATCGCTCCACTGTCTCATCACTTCATCACCATATGTAGGCTGTTTTTTTGGTGTTTAGATATAATAATAATAAAGCTTTATTTAGAGTGCCGAATTATCGCTTGGTCAAGGTCAATAATGACAAGATGATGTCGATGACACTACAATGCTACAACCTAAAAACAAACTAATGAAATTATGTACTACAATGTGTAGTGCTGAGGGTTAAAGAACGCTATTCATCCTGCATTTACCATTGTAACTCGAAAAATGTTGAGAACAACGTTGCGGAGGTGCTGTGTATGGATGAGGTTCTACCATGTCTAAAATTCCTTCGTTTTCATGACTGTGTTCACTCACCCTCTAGGGTCCCACAGGACTAATAATGCCAAAGACAACGGGATGAGACACACAGTGGGATAACCCAGCCTATAGTAACACGCACTCTATTAAACCCACAGTTACCAAAACTAACCTCTACATTTCTTCTCTCCTTTGGCTCCTCATTTTCTGCAAGTTTTCTCCCGTCATCCTTCTGACTCACTTCGCGTTTCTTCAAGTCGTCTTTTGGCCGCTGTCCTCTAGCCTTGCCGGGATTATGAAGCATGTCATACCCCGCGAAGTTTGCTCTATTTAACTGATAATCGCTTCGTTTTGGTGGCCATTCGTGCGTCTGTCTAATGTCCATCTGTTGTTTCGGTATCTCATAATCGCTGGTTTTTATAGTAGTGTTAATCTTCGGTGGCCAGTCTAACTTTTGTCTCATGTCCGTTTCGTGTTTAGGCAGCCTGTATTCCTCAACTTTTGGCTGCCAAGACATCCTCAAATAGCTCCGCGTTGTAAAAACTCGACGTCAGGAGACGTATTCAAAACATCAATGCGGCATTATTAATAATAATAGAATCATCCATTAAATGTCATCTTTGGATATAGATACATGTATTTTTGAGATGAAGGAAAATATTTGATTGAAGTGTCCACATTAGGTTAGCTATGAAATATTCTACAATTAAAACAAAATTTACGACAATAAAAACACAAAATTTTGAGTCATGTTTGTGTAAGCAGTAATTAAATTTTAGCCTCGTGTGTATAAAGTTATAATATCATAATTTTAATAATCATAGAAAAATATCAGCAAAACAACTTTACAGGAATCCTGTTATCCAGTGAATTATATACCAGTGAAATGGCTGTTCATTAACCATGTCTGTTTATGTGGTAGCTAAGATATTGATGGACCATACAATGCTTTGACCCCTCGCTATAATTGACTCTTAGTGACTCTATGCTTAATATAGCATCATACAAATATTACAGACACCAATTCTATTCATTTCCCGAAACAGTCACTGGTAACAGAAGCACAGAGCACGAAGTCATACTCGGTTTATTGCTTGCACATAAATCACTTGAATAAAGGAGCCATTGTACCATGTATAGAAGTTACTGTATGCTGTAGAATGTAGTTTGGTAGAGGACTTACAGTATTACAAAAGTAACCTCAACACTCCGTTGAAATTCGCTGCCTGCTTATTGGCTGTTCGTTCTGTTGGAAGCTGTCCTATGAGAGGTGGTAGGGAGATGGAGCTCTCCTAAGAGAGGTAGAGACAGCTGTCCATGTGAGGTCATAAGGAGTCGGCGCTGTCCTCCAAGATGTGGAATACGGATTTGTCCTACGAAAGGTGGAAAGGGAATGGCACTGTCTTATGGAGGTTGGGGACAGCTGTCCTACAAGAGGTAGAAGGGAGACAGAGCCATCCTACGAGAGCTTAAAGGGATACAGAGCTGCCCTGCGTGAGGTGGAAGATGAAGTTGTCATATCAGAGGTGGCAAGGGGATGGCGCTGTCCTAGAAGAGGGGAGACAGAGCTGTCCTACTAAGGGTGGAAGGGAGACGGAGTTGTTATACAAGAGGTGGAGGGAGATGGAGCTGTCCTATGAGAGGTGGAAGGGAGACGGAGTTGTTATACAAGAGGTGGAGGGAGATGGAGCTGTCCTAGAAGAGGTGGAAGAAAGATGGAGCGGTCCTATGAGAGGTGGAAATGAGAGGTGAAGGGAGATGGATGACCAGGTAAGTTTTTGCGCAGTCTCTCCTGGTAAGTTAACCGGAGTTATGGTTCCTTTATGGTGACAGAAGCCTGCCCCCATGTGGCGGAGGTTGCTGGAGGCTTCAACAATGAGGACAGTTGTCCCTTCCAAACTGCTATTTGATTCCGTCATCGTATCCTCGATTTGAACCACAGGACTCTCGCACTAAAAAGCGAGGTCCAAATGACTCGACGCCGAGTGCCAACATAATTATCCCACCCTTCTTCGAACCAAATAAGATTGCTATTTAAGCATTCAGTAATCTGAATATCTACGGTAATAACGTATCTGAAGTAAAAAAACAAGTCAAACGGAACAAAGTAAAAAATCTATTTCCCAGATTTCTTATTTAGTTTTTGAGCTAATATAACAAAGAGACCAGTATTTGTCATATTAACTAAAGTAACTGCCATCAACAAGGGAGAATACACAACATCATACAGTAAATTTATATGACTAAATTTCAATGGTGAAAAGTACAAAACGAAATTTCAAATATGAAAAAATATTAAACCATATTAAACGCGATTTTAATATATTAATTTAGCATGTTTTATATAATTTATCACTCAAGAACACTCATAGAATTTGTATAATACTCACAAATCTAATTTGCATGAATATGTTAATTTTTTCCTGTATACTGGAATACAGATTTACAGGTAAGAATTAAATACCTTACCGGTAATTAAGATAGGATAATATATCTGGAATTCTGCATCAGTTATTAGACAGGTAAGTATATTAGACTCATAAATTATACAGGATATATGGTCAAGAGTAACCTTTGTAAGTGTTGATAACGTAACGATATTCTGATGCAAACTTTTATTATTTACTGCATTCGTATTCAGAACTGCAGAAGTTTTGATTAACTTGAGAATATTAAATAACGTGGAGATGTGGGTTGCCGTGTTAGTCCTATCATAAATACGACAAGTTCAAAGCTAACACCTTTTGGACTAACTAATATCGATTAACACAACATGTGATCATAATTTTGTGTTCTTAATCTACATATAAGGCTGGTTCTTATGTATAAAATAATATTATTCAACATTGTTATCTATTTCATGCTCACTTTAAATTTACATAATTGTATCTAACATTGATCTGCATTACCTGTATACTGTTATGCGTTAATTTTATATAATTTGAGTAATTACATTATAGTCTTAGACCATTAGGCTGTTGTTTCATGTAAAGCGTGTTTGACAGCTCTGCTAATAAGTACACTTTAAACAAATCAATTCCATTTCATATTTAAGATGTTACTTATATCGGAAATTGATGAAATATCGCAGAAATATGTCTTTAACCGGGTTATTACTGCAGCCATCTTAGTTATTAGTTTAGGACACTCATTAGTGTTTTAGTGCTACCTAATTTATATGTGTGTTATTTTCTGATGTTACTTAGGCCATATCAATGTTTTTAAATAGCGTAGTTAATAATGTAAAGTGTGTTAGACAGCGATGCTATTTGTGCACCTTAAATCAATTTATTTGATTGAATTTCGCAAGACTAACAAAATACGAAAGCTTGGTTTAATCTATATTAGTTAGTGCAAAAGGTGTTACCTTTGTACTTCTTAAGTAATGAACAGACACTATGAAATATGAACTAAAACGAGTAAAAATCATGAAATATTGCTTCGAGACAGGCTGCCTTGGTTTATAAGATGAGTAAATTGCACATTTTCGTTTAGTTTTTTTCCAAATAAAATAATGTAAATCACAGATTTAGCAGATAGGTTGCTGGTACACACAATCAGCAGTAGCAATAAACAACAGTCCAATGTTTGCCCTAACTCCGTTTTCATTCTCCACAATGATAGCAATGACGCCGGAAGAAATTTTAATGGTTGCCAAAGTGGTTCGATAGATAACATAAGTTATTCTCATTTATCGATTTGGGCCCAGGCAGAAGTAAACGTTTTCTCTGCTGTTTAAATAACCACAGTTCAGACTAGTTTACTTAGGGGCCAAGAATGGTCTCCACAATATGGTTGCTTATACTAACTAACCATGTTGTTGTAATAACCATGAGACAGTGGCTTGTAATAAATAACCAACATGGTTGTAATAGATAACCGTGGTTACTTGTAACATGATTGACATGGTCGATTGTAACAAATATCCATCATGGTCGATTGTAACAAATATCCATCATGGTCGATTGTAACAAATATCCATCATGGTCGATTGTAACAAATATTCATCATGGTCGATTGTAACAAATAACCGACATGGTCGATTGTAACAAATAACCGACATGGTCGATTGTAACAAATAACCGACATGGTCGATTGTAACAAATAACTATTATGGTTGCTTGTAATAATTAACCACAGTCTACATTAGCTGACTAAAGGGCCAATACTGGCCTAGACAACGCGGTTAATGCTAGCCTATTCATATGTACATTCAAACCAATTTAATAATTAATACTCAAACGACCTTGAGGTCCACTTTAATAACCCTTGGTGTATCAGCCTAAGATAGATATTATTTGGTGATATGACTGTTATTTGGTGATATCAAGTCTGCTGCGATTTTCGCCAATTCTCGATTATCTGACATTTTCGAGTCAATAACTGCAAGCGATATCTATGCTTTTGGGATTGCAAAATAGCAGATGGGTTGCCGTATTCTTTATTCTCTATCTGGATATAATCGTAAATTACACGTATTTACTGGATGTAAAAAGTAGACTTTGTGTCCAATTACACGAGGTGTTATGGAGCGTTATTACTGATATGAAGTCTGATAAATAAACTTTAAGCAGATATATTTTATTTTTTGCATTAAAACCGTCCTATGTTAAATACAGGACTAAATAAACGAAAGTTGCGGGATAAGTACGAAGTTGCTGAAGTAGGTCACCAGGTGACTGTGAGCATAATTACCACATAAAGTCATTGATTATCATAAAAAATACAAAATATGAAGGGTAACTGACCACAAATCAAAACTCTCGCGAGCAACAACAATATGACATCTAACAGACGCCAATGCACATGTAAATAAATCAACTTTATCAATTACAAGTTGATACAAATATATCACAATTAGAATTGCATAGAATTAATAAAATATATTGGTAATGATACTACGGATATCTTTTGATGAAATGGAATTGCATAGTGATAAATCTACGAATAAACTTGACTGAATGACTAAATAAATTTTTTCATATTAACAAATAGTTCGCAGCTGTATTGGCAAATAAGTAATATGCTTGCTATTACACAATGATGTCTGTTATTAAGACGGGGCACACGCGTGTCGTAGTTAATATGAGGTAGGTTGAAAAGCTCATAGGCTGACCACGATGCCTTTTCCCGAATGAGACTGGTGGTTATGTCTCAATGTAGTCCCCCTTACGCTCTACCCACTAAGTCCAACGATGTTGCAGCGCTTGGATACCCGTGCTGTAGAAGCCCACATCTTGACCACTGAAAAACTGCTCGATAGCACTTATGACGTCATCAGTGGTTCAATATCGTTTGCAAGCCAAATGTGGATAATGCAGGGGCATTATCCTCTAATGTATCCACCATATCAGCACGAGTGTCCTTAGGGGCTAAACCTTGCCAGATACTCGATAACACCACGGTGCCAAATTCTGTCCATTATGGTCTGAAACTGCAGCACTCACAAGCCAAGCTAAGACTGTACTAATGATTAATAAATACGAGTACACTGGAAACAACCGTACACTTAGTCACCACAATGACTCGTCTTGCTATATGAAAAGTTTCATCTGTCTAGCTTTGATCATTTTTTGAATTGAAAAAAATAAAAAATTCTTGATGAGCCTATGAACTTTTCAGCCTGCCTCGGTAGCACCGGTCAATCGGGTCTTAGTGGATGTGATGATGGTAGATGGATGGGGTGGGGGGGGTGAAGGGCCGGATGTTATATCAGGTTCATAGGTCACGCTACGGTCGATCGGGTCTTAGTGGATGTGATGATGGTAGATGGATGGGAGGGGGGGGGTGAAGGGCCGGATGTTATATCAGGTTGATAGGTCATGCTACGGTGGGAAACATCGGCGATGTGGGAGAGGATGGTGTAGGCAATGAGGGGTGGGCGGGCGGACACGATTATGTATATATGTATATATAGTATATGCAATGCATTAGGCAAAACTCAACACTGGTGATACACAGAATTCTGTAAGTAAGCCAAAGTGCTGTATGCCGCAAACAAAAATCCAACTAATCTGTAATAGGTGCTTTTGATATACATGAATAGATACATACAGAGATATACACACGCACATGTAGGTATATATGTATATGTGCGTTTGCGTGTGGATGGCAAGACAAGCATAAAGATATCTGATTGAATAAAAATTACAAAAACGCATCTCACTCCTGAATAACATTTCTAAACTTCGATAATTTCCCGTATACACACAAAATAACCTGCATAAATAAGGTTGTCGCGTTAAGCGTTATTTAGATCATAAATAGAAAAGTTCAACTCCCTACTGAATAACTAGTAACTGAGAAAAGACTGACTTAACTAGCTCGCTGCTGCGTATTTTTCGTACCCTTTCCAGAATCGCGGTATTTATTTTTTGCGGCCGCCATTACTAAACCACTCCTTTTTCGCTGTTGTCATAGTTACGCTTTGTATTCAACGTATATTGACCAATGGCATGAAGTTTTCATGCATAATTTATCGGTTAACTTACCCTCTTGCTAGACCAACGTCTATTGGGTAAGATGAAGTTAATTAGACCAGAAAAAGATGGTAACATTAAGTATAACCTGGAAGCCACGATCTGGGCTTCCCGCAGTATACCAACGAGCCACAATCGGGGCTTCCAGTTACCCGTAATCAGTCTGCTCGTCTACCAACTCAGCTTCACCAGACGTCTCTGCTGCGAATATTTGCATTAAACACCTTTTCTGAGAACAGACTAATTTTTTATAATCTATACCATGCCAGTGAAATACAGATGTCTCTAACAAGCAATGATAAAACTGTATAAATTGAGACAGTATAAATTGAATAAGATTGGAAAAGTGGTGCTCGAAATATTAAAGTTCGCACTACTGGAGCGAAGAGAGTAAAGTTCTGCACCTATTTATGGCCACTTATTCCGTTTGGTGCTGCAGTCACAGAGACGAGGGAAATGCCGTTCTCTATTGAGAGATGGAATACTGGCAGATATGGAGAATCAAACGTTGGACTAATGATGGTAGAATGCGATGTTAATTACAGGATGGGGGGGGGGAGCCGTTGTGGTGCTTTAAATAACAGGACAATAACTGGAAATACAGATCAATATATTAACCCTTGTCTTGTTGGAACCAGAAATATCCTTGCTAAATACATGTCAACTAAAACAAGCTAAAGGCATAAGGGTTACCATTAGATTTTATATACGGTACGTAAGTACACCCAACAAATTATATATACGTGTATACAAAAGCTTAGGTTAATACTCAGCGTAGTTAGTCAATAAGGTGTTACCTTCTATTTGAGTCTAATTACACATGTCGGGTTAATGCAGGCGGCTTTCAAAATATAAATTATATCGGTCAATCGGTGGATTACCATAGCAACGGGAGATGAGCATTAATTTAAGACATTGCTCCGAACTTTCGTAAATATAAGAATATGACAATTTTATTCACATACAAAAGTCAAAGGAGACAAAAATGGAAGACGGTTGTTTAACTAGCAGAAAAATGGAAGACAACTTCAACACGCTAAACATTGATAACTGGACAATTAGTCGTGAAATTAGATGAGTTTTTGCTAATTTATTCAAAATGGCCGCCCGGATTGTCATATTTGATAAAGCGAACTCTCGACACTTTACCCAACTGCCGTACATGATACATAAACGATTGTGTTAATATTTCTTCAAATTTTCTCGACAATAAATCCACAGGATGTTTTAGGATGAACAAAACACGACAAAAACATTGTACAGCAACGAACTAAAGAAAATAAATATAATACACACACATTTCATATCGATAAATCACTAGGAAATTTGACTGAAAAATTGCAAGCTATATTAAAAAAGGACAAATTTATACCAAATTCATTCTCATTAGTTGAATGTATAAACTTAATGAATCATCTTGATTAACAATGTAATCCACGCGGATCAGATGTAAACTATGGAGGTAGGGACGCCGCAATTTACCCAGGAGGGTGACATCTAGGAAAAAACCCCCCAAAAAACACTGCAAGCCACTGAATCTATTTTGCTTTTCACTGCTATTCACTGAATATTTTGCTTTTCATCGACTGTACAGATTTCAAGCACACAATTTCGCGTACGAGTGGTTGCAGGTTAAAACCCGGAGAAAGTTTTTCCTGCACCTCTTTATCGTGCTCGAACATCGAGAAAGATTTGACGTGGAGTGTGTTATCGTAAAATATCATAAGGGTTCAACGAAGCACACTATCATGAGAGCGGCTGACATTTGCCGCCATTATTGAAACATCACTAAAACCCTGTTTTTCGTTGACCTTTTTTCGATTGATTGTAGTCAGTAATTTTTTAGGATCATGAAGTATAGGCTTACTTTATTCTTTTAAAGGGGATTTTTTTTAATGTAGTAAGCGACAAAGAAATTAGTGGATCTGCAGGAAGAATACAGCTAAATTAATTGATTAGGTCGTGGAACACGCTGCTACAGAAACGGGCCAGAGTTGCCCCGTACCTGATGTAACGGTTCATGCGTTTACTTCCCTGTTTGTCTGCTCGCTGTTCATTGGTATCAACTCGTTTTCCTTGTAAACCTCGCCGTCTGGACTGAGTTCTGTTGGTGGAATAGACGGGCCGCGATATAAGAACAGCGACAAGCAGAAGCAGACGCACGAAATAAATTTCCCGGCCATGCTGAGGGCCATCAAGTATCGACCCATCATTCGGTTGTCGTAGAAACGACACGAGCCGACTTCCTCGCATTTCGACTGCCACAACGTGCAAGTCAGGTCGATGATACGGCCGAACAAGATCGGCCCGGGGATCGAACCTGGCGATACGGAGGATTTTATGTCTGTTAGACACGGGCAAGTCATAAACATCACGGGCAAGTCATAAACATCACGAGCAAGTCATAAACGTCGCGACAAATCATAAACATCACAGCAAGTTATAAACATCGCGACAAGTTATAAACACCACAGCAAGTTATAAACATCACGACAAGTTATAAACATCACAGCAAGTTATAAACATCACGACAAGTTATAAAACATCACGGGCAAGCCAAACATCACAAGCAAGTTATATCAAGAGCAAGTCATAAACATCACAAGCAAGTCATAAACATCACAAGCAAGTCATAACCGTCGCGACAAGTCATAAACATCACAGCAAGTTATGAACATCATGACAAGTCATAAACATCACGGGCAAGTCATAAACATCACAGAGTTGTTATTTCTTCAGGAAATAAAGATGACAAACACTTGTAGAATAATCAAACCCTATGAAAAGAATGAGATTATTCATTTAAAAAAATTCTATTAGTATTTAATACAATTAATAAAAAATTCTTGTGTCACTTATGTTGTTGCTGGCTTGGCGTCAGTCGTGCAGTGGTTAGAAGCATGAGCTTTCAAAGGTCAAGAATTCAAACCAGCACAAAAGATTTTTTCCATGGCAGAAAATGAGCAAGAATTTCATGCTTGAATACTGAGAAAGATTGGATGTGAAGTGGGTTAGTATAAAATTTCTTATGGCTATAATGAGGCTAATATAGTGTGACTGAAGTGTACTAGCATTAATTAAGTAGTACCAAAACCTCGCCTGCCTATTCCTTATGCTGATCATACCACAGTGGCACCAAGACAACATGGGTATTTATGCAATAGTAATGGTGACTCGAATCAAAATACCACAGTAGCACTTAGACAACATGGGTATTTATTCAATAGTTACAGTGACTCAAATCAAAATAACAAGTCTATTTACTCATAAAACTTAAATTGAACATTACCAAATGATGAAAGGTAGTAAAACAACCACAATGAACATTAATGAGCGGGACTAGAGGCGTTAGGGGAGGCATCGATTTCAGAGTAACAGAGATTTAAGATCAAACATAAAAATGGCGATGAATCAACCAAGATATGAGAAGGTGCGGTTGGTGACGATCACTCACCGAGACAACGAGCGACGATCCACTGAATGCCGAGACCAAACGATCGCTGGTAGAAGGGGATCGCCCTGCAGGATACCAAAACATACCGATCGCATGGGACACTCGTTACCAAAACATACCAATCGCATGGGACATACCCGTTACCAAAACACACCGATCGCATGGGACATACCCGTTACCAAAACATACCGATCGCATGGGACATACCCATTACCAAGACATACCGATAGCATGGGACATACCCGCTACCAAAACATACCGATCGCATGGGACATACCCGTTACCAAAACATACCGATCGCATGGGACATACCCGTTACCAAAACATACCGATCGCATGGGACATACCCGCTACCAAAACATACCGATCGCATGGAGACATACCCGTTACCAAAACATACCGATCGCATGGGACATACCCGTTACCAAGACATACCGATAGCATGGGACATACCCGTTACCAAAACATACCGATGGCATGGGACATACCCGCTACCAAAACATACCGATCGCATGGGACATACCCGTTACCAAAACATACCGATCGCATGGG
>WURV02165491.1:0-14999 GCA_011762755.2 Epimenia babai
ATATAAAACATAAAAGCTGATCTGAAGTATCTATGTTACATCCTAAATTCACATTTAAAACATTAATTTGAATTTACGCTGTAAAAATTTCCATTACAATGCATTGTATCAATGTAAATGTATCCACACATGGATGGTCATTGGAGGTATATTCTAACGTATGTTCATAATTAAGACGAAGACCGAATAAGTCCACGTTTATTGTCACAATTTGAAAATATCACGAAAACTAATCATAATATGCAACGACATTTCCAGTTTCTTTGTCAATATTGCTATGAAATCATTACATCATTCATTCAATTTACATTCAGTCACGTAAACAAATTTCAAATTCCGTATTAGTTAGTTAGCATCGGAATTCACTAGTGCTATTGATAACATACTATGACATAAATATAAGTTATAAAATGCTCTCGATTGTTTATGAGTGGGTAATAATGTAGATAATTTTTACAGGTTAGTGTTAGAAAGAGATCTCATTGCTGCGATAGACTTCACTTCGATCAGGATTGGTAATTATTATTAGAACATGTCGATTTTCATGATGTTGATCTTCCACTAAGGCAGGAACACAGTAGGACCGTAACTTGAGACGTAGTAAGTTAGTTAGATATGGGCTGATCGGCTGATCACCAAGGTAATCCTGGTTATATTGTCGGTCCCTTAGGGTCCATACAAATCTAGCCTTATTAGGTAACACGACAAATGGATTAATTACAGTTATAAGGCATGGGGGAAAACGCAGTAGTGAAAAGCCACCATCTGGGCAGACAGTTGACCTTCGTCCAATTCACGCCACTGGTTCCAAACGCTGCCTGCAGAAAGTCTTTATATATGTCGCACCGTTTGCTGAGGCTTTGATAGTCGATCATTCTCAATGAGATGATGAGATAGCAGATAGACTCCAGAGAGCATCAGAAATGCAGCAAGGTCCGGGGGAAGAATCCCTAGCACTACGAGGACTACCCTCATCGCTCAAACACATCCTCTTTCCTGAAGAACGCCATACGTAATGTACTGGTCACAACGGGTATCGATCCAGGATTGCCTGGATTCGCATAGAGTTTAATACACTTACTGGGTGTAGTTGGCGTTGTGGTTAGAGCGTTTGACTTTGAATCCAGAGGTTTCTGGTTCATTTGCTGCTCTAACCATCGTACTAATTGTGGGTTTTTCTGGATGAAAACGCCTTAAACCCTGTGCCCTTGTGGGTCTGGGTAGCCCTTGCAGTGTTGTTCTGTTAGGGCTTTTTCTCGATGACGTTTGCTGCGCTTCAGATATTGCTATATGTATGGTCTCTATGTTGTTTACCTCCCCGCTATGTCATCATGTAATGGTACATAACCATTGACCTTTTATGGACCTAGCGGAGTGTGTGACATATGTAGCCTGCATGTATATTTGGAACCAGTGGTGTGAATGGGAAAAATTATCTACCCAGACTCGGTGGGTTTTTCACATTAGAATGCCCCACCATTTATAAGTGAGGCTAATCAAATTGTCCTGTTAATCAAATTAATAGGCTACCTTTGTATAGGGAGGGTGGCCCAAGCAACGATTACCTTGGTAATCAGCCTATAAATAGATACATACATACAATGCACTTACCACTCGACTATCTGCTTCCCTTAATGTTTCTGTTATTCTTGAGATTCACCCAACATCTCAACATACCCAATAAAAACTAAACTGCCCTGGCAAGCCATTAACAGTTTACCGATGACTGTGGCTACGCTGATATCAGCGCACTCAGACATCCGCCACATTGTACTGTCTAATATAAACAAATCAAGTGGTAACACCTTTATGGCTCACTGCGGAGATATAGATCACAAGCCTTTGAATGTTAGAACATTCTTCATCAGGTGAATGATGAATGATGATTATTAACCTGATGAAGAATGTTCTCACATTCTGAAAGCTTGTGATCTATATCTCAGCAGTGAGCCATACAGGTGTTACCACTTAATTTGCTTATATTTAAACTGACTCACACGGCTCCCACAATGAATTGTACTGTCTACATACCTTTGATGGTCCATGATCCATAAACGAATTCCTTCTAGTGTTGTCGTTCGCGGGCTTTGCCATCTGCATGCTCACAGTCTACGTGCTCTTACCTCTTCTGGTCAAGCACACGAGTGCAACATGGTTAGGGATCAACAATCTCAGTGTGAACTTCTACATCACAATCGTTGGCATCTTCGTTTTCCATTATAAGGTATAATCTGGCATTATTACATCGAGATAATGTTTATATATCGCAAATTATACGCAATGCATAGACAATTATAGTTTTCGATAATTAACCATTTATTATGTCCTGCAACTCAAGTTCTCAAAAGACACTTGACTGCATGTATGAGGTATAAATATTCAAATTTGATCAAATCCATATCAGACAACTTTAGTATGCATTTAGCGAGGCTAACTGGAAATAACCAGTGATGGTTCAAACAATAGCTAATATCTACTATTAATAATAAAGCTTTATATAGAGTGCCGAATTATCCCTTGGTCAATAATGACAAGATGATGTCGATGACATTTTACAATGTTACGACTTAAAAAACATAAACTAATGAAATTATGTTCAATTCAAGGAGTACTGCAATGCCTAGTGGTGGTTTTGAACTTGGATAAACTTGTACAATATAGACATACTTACGGTGAAGCAATTATGAGCATTGTCACTTCTAATATTGAGTTCACCTGTTCCTCTAACTCGTAGATTTGGAAAAAATTTTCAACTACACCCCCCCCCACCCGTAGGTCTTGTGAAACATGAGGTAATGTTCAACAGATATAGAATTGAAACGGGAAACTACTTTTGAATGAAGAAAGTAGCATTCCCATTTTTTGATGAACGTTAAAATGCACGACAGCATCCATTCATTAGTGCATCTTTTTGATTTAATTTTTTATTTTAATTATTATTCTATTCGTCATTGTTCATATATATATGATTCTGCTCTTAACTCGTCCTTATGCATAGCTTTCACATTCCATAGCAATAGTTTGTTTTTGCATACACATCTACACTTGACCCTTACACATTCTGCTAATTTCCATTTCAGCATAACTACGTGATCCAAAGTCTTCTTTAGTTCACTTTTCACAAACTTGTGTGGATACATTATTTAGGCATTAGTTTTTTCTTAACTATTATAATATCAGGCCTAGTGTAACTCTTGATTCATCCATTGTTCCACGTTTTTTTTTTGGGGGGATATACTAGAATACTATTTCATTTCATTTCATGTCACTTAACTGTTGCGTTAGGCTATGATTTAACTTATATGCACTTTCAATCGTGTTACATAACTCAGTTATTAATAAGTTAGTTATTACCCGAAATGTAAAACGGCGCTTGAGAGACATATTATTATTTATATTGTAAAGTGTCGTAGGCATCATCTTGTCACAATGACTAAGCGATAGTATGGCACTTAAAATAAAACATCATTATTATTATTATTAATCAAGTTTTACTTGAATATCAAAGTTGCGATCAGTAAAATGCAGCCCGTTTCTTCATATTGTGCAGCCCACTATCATCCAATTCAGTAGGCCTACTTTAGATATCCGTCCTAGTCCAGAGACTATAGGCCTATATATGTACGAGCACGTGTGCAACGGCGCCTGCTAACGTGTACCCTAGAGTGTTTTAGCCTACATGAGATGAAAGCATAAGCACAGAGAAGAGCTTGCACAGGTATCGGGTTGCTTCAAGAAGGTCTACGCATAACTTTTTGTATTTGACAAAACCCAAACATACGTACATTGTCATAAGAGTTTCGGAATAAGTACAATGGAAAAAATGAATTCTAAGTGATGCAACGATGCATTTTGTCGCAGCTGGCAACAATTACGTATACATATGTAAATCCCTTGATAACGTCGGCTGCGAAATCAAGACACCGAGTCTTCAATATATAATATACAAAGGTTGCAAGTGTACATTTATATTCAGCGTTTGGTGACGTCAGCAGCGTTGCTCCTGCTCGGCTATCCATAGATAATTATCGATGAAAATAATTTCGACATGTTAACTGTCATAGCAAGCCCTCTAAAATTATCAGGGATATTTAATGGACCGCTTTTGTGTAATGCAATTATCACACTATCCTTCCATCGAATGGGGTAATGACCAGACTCTAAAATAGCATTGAATAAGGCCAGTAAATGATTGAACAGGACGTTGGCACCATCTAGCAGCATCTCATTCAATATGTTGTCACACCCGGCTGCCTTTCCCCGTTTCATCTTACCGATACCTAGCACCAATTCCTCTGCTGAAATCTCTGTAAAGTTCCTCCACAACACGCACATCAAACTTATAATTATAAATATGAGGCTAGATGTATTTTAGCCTAAGGTGTCGATATATCGGGCAGCGGAGTGCCACATGGTAATCGTCATTCGCGTATTTCGTTGTGCTGCTGTACTTGGTGTCCATCAGTCGGGGATGGAATCGGTAAAGGGACAAACTATGTAGTCAGAGGCCAACAGCACAAGTGATATCTCATTGTAATCCCCTCGATAATCACATTCAGAATGTGGATTCTCTAGCATCTACTCCATAATACTTGTATACGAGCAAGATAGCGAGCAGTTTATTTACTTTCATGGCGCAGAAAACATCTTAAATTGGTGCAGATCAGATTATTTGGTACAAAGGACTGAAGTTCAGATGATTTTGGTTAATCTCTTAATGTGTTGGTCGTTTGCGAGCATAGAGGAACCCCAATGAAAGGTATGTCAATGCAAATATTTTGAATAATTAATTAATGAATGATTCTTAAATCCAGTGCCTTTCCCCATTACGCGTAAAAAATATCGACTTGTAGCTATTACTTTTAATTTTGAATAGATATTGTTTCACATAAAATGTGTGTAGGGAGTGAAGCGCGTCATGTAAGGTTTCAAGCTACGGTGACGTGAGAGTAGTGGAAATAATACCGATTGTATGTATTATGTACAAGTTCAAATAGAATTTGTGGATGAAGTAATTGTAGTCGTATTTGATAGTGTGATAAAATATATGGTATGTGTTGGCTCTACCTCAGTTGTCTATTGATCTAACACGCGCCCACACCCTGGTCACCACCCGTCATCTCAATGTTGATTTTTGATCCCGCTAACTTCATGTAAGGATAACTAATCCTGATGACAAGAAAAATGCCTTAATTTAAAGAAAGCCTATGCTGCAGTACATATTCGTAGCTGAGGTAAATAAGATTCCTAATCCATTATAACAAGGTAAATCTACGATAAAAAATAATAAATTTATAACTAGTCGTTCAAGTGGCGTCGATAAATATTAATTGATATATTTATTATATCAGAAAAATATAAAGTACACGCTGGAGAATCACAATTCATTGCACATAAAAATATATCTGCATTCAGCATATTAACAATACCTTACACAACAGAAAGGCAACAGACATTGGTGGATCGGTTATGAACCTTATAATCTTTAATGGCTCCTAATATTTTGTAATAATATCATCAGGCCTTAAAGAACCTAAAACAAAGAGTATTTAGAAGTAAATTTTTGAAATTTTAGAAATATTTTATTTGATAGTTCAGCAATAATTTATACTTCCGTGCTTATAGTGTGCTCTAATAGATCCTTATGAAGGTAACAACAGCCGTTGGAGTTTCTTGGATATAGCCCTATCGTTGCAGGTAGTCTGGTGCCAGCCCCACACTATGAACTTGGAGTGTCATGCGTTATAAACAATAACTACATTACATAATTTATTGTGAAAGAACAAACTCTATTGATCCAACACACACACACACACACATAAAGTGAGTGTTTAACTAAGATTGTTCGCGTGATTTTCTGTCCTGTTTCAACTCGAACGTGGCTTGTACACGCGCCGTGACCGTGACAGTTTTATCACTAAGCTCCTGCTGGAGCACGGATGTGTACTGCATCGCTGGTAATATACGACCACTGCCGATACTCTCGGTCACTCCGCGATCTTGCATGGACAGTGTCCGCCCGATGGTCAGACCTACGAGACGCGCCATCTCGCGAGCCTTCTGTTTCGCATTGTGTACGGCGAGGAGACTTGCCTGACGCCTGTTTGTGAAGGTAAAGTACAAAATTCATAAAGCGCAACCATCACCCGATACAGGCTCCTAAATGCAGTTCACAATAAATGTTTAGAGCAGCTATTCAGCGCCGATGCAATACCTCAATGCTTGCATATCACCCACGACGGATATCAAGCATCTGTCTAATTTTAGAGACTGGTCTGCTCCAGCAATCGAGGATTAACTCCCTGACGATCGTCACAGAAGACCTTTCAGTAACGGAGTTTAGTGCACTCAATAATAATAATATTATAGTGCCGAAATGTCCCTTATTGGTCAAGAATGACAAGATTATGTCGAGTCTTCAACAACACTTTACAATCTTAACAAACTTTACAACTTACCATCTTAACTATCTGCATCCTCTGTTATATACCAGATATACTCGCTCATACTTAGAGGTAACTTTGACGGTAAGTTGTTAGTGAAATAAGTTCGACTTATAAACGAATAGATATGGTACATAATTTGAAAAACAACTCAGACCATACTTCTATATTACACAATAT
Source organism: Epimenia babai (assembly GCA_011762755.2). Classification (NCBI taxonomy): domain Eukaryota; kingdom Metazoa; phylum Mollusca; class Solenogastres; order Cavibelonia; family Epimeniidae; genus Epimenia; species Epimenia babai. Next base: position 6,624 of record WURV02165491.1, read on the forward strand.
TGTAAAATGCAAAATGAGTAGTAATGCAGCAGGCCGAAGTTTTTAATTAAAGGGGCCACATTTAGGATTTAGGCCATAGTTAGCCACGCCTGCTGCATGGATACATGCTATATGGGTGCAAGCTCCGAGGATAAACACCGTAACAGTACTATGTTATGTAGAGAAGGGGGCTGTACTGCGGAAATGCCAGGGATAAAAAATTTCCTTTAATTAGCGTTAATTAACAGCAAAGAAGTAAATTCTGTATGATATACCTGGCATTATCGAGACATGCAGGGGAATGGTACACAACAGGGGGTGAAACACGTACATTGTCGTCTAACTTCTCCACGATGACATTAGCTACCGACTGACACTTGGTGAAATCCGTAAACTCGACACGCACCTCGCTGATGGCTGTATACTGCTGACCGTCTCGTGTCAGGGTATTATACACCTGCGTACTGTTCTCCTGATGAACGACACTAGATCTATAGTAATGAAGGTAATTATGTTGAGAGCTTTAATCAATTTTAAATCAATTGACTAATGATACAATTGTAAGAATCACTTTCTACTGAGGTCTAATGAGACGAGATGGCATAGATTTGCTGCGAGACCGTAAACCGCTAGTGACAAATAAAAGCAAAGTAAAATAGAAATATGCAATACCGTACTGTGATATAACTTTAGTGAGAACTCGAGATGATAGCCATGCGAGTCAGTAAAGATAGCAGCACACCGAAGTGGTCAAATACACCACACCACGCATATTCACAAACTACATGGCACATCACGCACATACACGGCACACCGCACATAGACACACACACATACACACCTTTATGGCTCGCTGAAAACTAAGAAAAAAACATTCCCAACCGGATGAAGAATTTTTATATCTTAAAAGCTTGTAATATATTCATTTGCAGTCAGCCATGAAGGTATTATCCACTCCTGGTTTTATAGGTTTAGCAAGTAATTGATTTGATATTTTGAAACTTTATATAATTCAATAATTGATCATTTTCTCTTTTACTAATCGTCATCTTGAGAATTTTATCATTTACTAAACATTACTTATAAATACTATACTCATAAATTAAGTGGTCGGCGAAAAGAATTCAAGATTAAAGATAAAGTTAACCAATCCAAGATTTAAGAATAAGCTGAAAGCATTAAGCCATTGTTGGCCCTCCACACATCGGAGCGAGTCTATGGTTATTGGGTGTTACTAAATAAAGTTAGCCTCAATTATTATGGTGGGGAAAATCAGCTACCGTAGTGGTATCAAATGCTAACAGATGGGGTCTAAAACGGGTCACTCAGCTTAATCAGATGATTAAGTACGATCAAATTATGAGATAGCTGAATGGTCTACAACATGAGCTATACTACAACCAGCATCAATTTGATACCTTACCTATCTATGTAAACTAACTGGAATGGCTAATTTAGCTGGCATCCTCCCTTTTTCATGGCTCTAATTACCTAACTATGAGGCTACATAACAAATAGAAGTGAAATGGATATCCACGTTAATTGCAGGAGACTATTCTAGACTCACCTTTATACTAAAGTTGTGTAATGTTTGCATAATATAATCCACCCGACGTGCGACGCTATTTTTTGCCTCATTGGCGACAAGTTTACAGTTCATGACACAAATGACAAGTACGCATTTATCTGGCGGTGATGTTACTTCGGATGTAGCAGTAACCTGTATCTCTCGATTGTTTTCGCCAAAACTATAACTACCACTTTTCGTATTGTCGTTATTTCTGTACTTCTGTGGCTGGTTACAATTTATATTATCCATCATTGCATATACACGCGTCAGTCTATCATGATTCATTCACTATAGATAGAGCATGTCTATGTCACCGATGTCATGATGCCACATGTAGCCATAATGATGGGCTAGTTACATCGATACCTGAAAGAAATATTAATAATTAATCAAAGAAAATGTATGTATATAAATATATTTTATACGTATAAAACACTTTACTGAACACTCCACCAGCCATAGAACCACTATCATTGTTTTAGAGCTGTAACTGTTGAAACTATGAAGATTTAAAAACAAAAATCATAAAACCTATAAATGTTTGTTTCAGAAATTAGGGCTTTATAAGCCTTGGTAATAGTTGTGAATATTGCTTATTACTGTATATTAATAATGTGACAGGTGAACTGCAATGGCAGTGAGCGTAGTTGTTAGAATGTTGGACTTTTAATTCAGAAGACACTGGTTCCAGCCTTGCTCTAATACCTGTGGCGTTTTTCAGGCAGGGAGTGCCTTAAACCTCTGTGCCCAAGGACGTGTCATAGCCCTTGCAGTGTGGTACTGTCAGGACTTTTCCTTCTAATGTGGCTGTGCTTCAGATACTCTATGAATGGTCTCTATCGCCTAAATCATCATCCTATTGTAAACAACCATTATTTATCAACGACTTAGAGGCATGTGAGACATACGTTGCCCATCTGTATACATTCAGAACTAGTGGCATGGATGGTCAATCTTCTGTCAAGGCTTTGTAGGTTTTTCACAGTAGGTACTTTCCCCCACCCTCTATAAGTGGGACTAATCACTTTGTTGTGTAAACCACATATATAGGCTGGTATTGTAATCTTTGGTAATCAGCCTATAACTACATACATACAACTTATCCTTGATAAGGGCAAGAGATTTAATGGACTATTAAGTTGATAAAAATAGTTAGGTCCACAGCTATACCCGTGATGGACACACTACTACTAGTCCTTTAGGTACTATCTTGATAGATGTTTAATCTCTTTTAAAAATTTGCAGTATAAACTATGACCCTGCGACTCAATTGACATAACGCTCCAGCAGTTATCTGGAGATCGTGGTTTCGGGAACCACCAGAGGCAGTATTTTTCTGTGTACGCCGTGACAATAGAATTATGGCTAGTTTTATTTAACGATTTAATGTAACTTTTTTCAATAGACTAACACGTCTATCCACCATTGCACTTACAGAATATTGATAATTATCACGGATAACACGAAATAACACGAAGCCCACTGTCGTGTTAAGCTGTACAGTCCATGTTACGTAAATTTGCATGTCGATACGAGTTGCGAACATGCAAACATACTAGAGGTCACAGACCTCGAAGTAAATAGTATCCAGGAAATACGAAGAGTGCTACAGATTGTCTCAACATAACCCAGAAAGTCGGTGTGTTTTTATATTCACCTGTGCACACTAGAGATCCTATAAAAACATTTATAAATACCATATTTATAGGATCTTTAGTGCACACTCACAGCTATTATATAAGTATTTCAAATTCTAAACTTTTTTATATATAATTACAATGCAAGGTCTAAAAATACACCAATTTAAAAGCTAACCAAATTCCGAGACCTGTACAAACAACGCATTAATCCGCAAGTGGTGGATGAGTAATATGCTTATTCATTTTTTCGATCGATCATATCTTTATATTTGAATGTCATATAAGAAATTTTAAATTTTGAGTCCATGTAGACCGTTGTAATTTTTTTCTGCTCACGTTACAATCATTTTGAAGTGATTTTAAATATTGCTGGGTAAATTATTCTTCTTGTCGATACTTCCGTGTACGTTCGTAAAGATTGTTGTCAGGGTAAAATAAACAGAGGAGAAGGCGATATAAGTGGTGTCGGCGGCATCAACAATGTTGTGTAACGACAGTAACAGCAAATAGCATCGGCTCCATCTACAGTATCATATTGAAATTTATTTTGAACCTGACATATTAATTATGATGCGTCATTGTGATTATTGAATAAATATTTAACAGCTTCAAATCTTGGTCACAAATTAAATATAAGTGGATTATATATTGCGGAATGGCAGATGTGGCGCCTAAAAATCTTGTCATTGGCGTTGGAATAGGAGTTTTTGTTTTAGGATTCTTGTGGGTGTTATCTATCATCGTATGTATTTTCCTGTCAAGAGCTTCTAGTCCATTTAGGTGAGTATTTCTAACATCAATAAGCGTGTACAAATACTCTAGTGTTAACTATGGATAAAAACCAGAAAGGCAAGCTCAGTCAAGTGGCACGCAGTTAGTCAAAAAAAGGTGCTATGATCACTATAGGTAATAGTTTTTTCTGTGGATTTCTCTCTAACTACACAGGAGGGTAGTGGTAATGCAACAAGGGTGAGGTGGCTATCCATTCTTTACACTTCACTCATTGTACACGCTCTACCCGTTGTCAATGTTATCTCTTTAATTCTATCTGGCAGGTCTTCTTTTAGTGTTTACATTTATATATACATATATTGCGTATAGTCTTTGATATAATAAACCCTACCATTTTGTAAGTCTGCCTACCTAGATATTAATTTTGACATACATGTGTTCTTAATATAGTAAGCTTTTCCCACTATTTCGAATGCTGGAAATAAAAGTGACACACGCTCCAACACCACAATACTTTGAAATAAACATCGCATATGGTTTTTGTATTTAAACTTGAATGACTTTGATGTATGCACGGTGAATATACAGGGTGGGCCAAAATAAACCAAGCCAAGGTATACAGTTGGTCATAACTCTGGATTGGGTCAACCAATTTTTTTTAAAAATGCAGTTCGATTTACGAACTATCACTCCGCATTAAGATCAAAAAAAGTGTGTGACATGATTGAAATTTGTGTATGAGTTTTGACCAACTGTACACCTTGGCTCGGTTTATTTTGGCCCTCCTTCCACATATATATATATATATTCGGTAGGTTGAATCCGTCAGAAGAAAAAAAATAGTGGGTTGAATTGTCTCCTCTTATGCCATATCTCCCAAATTATACGGTAGTAGGACGAATTGTCTCGCACACACTGCACCTATAAATTTTACACCATAATTTTCACAACACATTTTTCCTGGGTATACCGTTCATATAACACCGTATGTATATAATTATGCATTATTTTGTATGTGCATTATTTTACACATACTGAAAGTGAATGTATTAGGATATTTTAGAGTATCTATTTTCTACATGTACCATAATAATGTTTGCAGCTGTCGGTCACGATACTGATGGTAAATACTGCACAATAATTTTCAATATTAAAACTATAATAGGCGCATGATAAATCATTTTACTATATAACATTATACAAACTATAATTTTGTGTTTTTTTAAAAGCCATTTTGATTTCCATTTTAAAAAACTGATGTCGTCTCATTAGTAATTTTGCACAGGTATATTGACTTTTGAAATTTCAGGTACATAGGAGTTTCGATACTAGTTGCCACTGCTATACTGACTGGTATCTTGTTAGCCATTCCGAGGGAGAGCAGTAGTGAAGACGTAGAAGAAATCAAGGTTCATAAAATATAGAATTGTTCTGGATGTATTTTTTCATTATATTTAACGAGCTATAATGACGGCATTTCAACCTGGGAATGCTAGTCTTTTATTTGATCGAATAAGCGGCAGGACTGCGGTACATGCAAATAAACCATTTTATTGAGCATTGCATTGTTTCTATAACATATGCCTGGCGGATTTCTAAATCTAGTGAGGAGACTAAATAGAACTCAGCAAGATCAAAGTTTGTCTTGTTTGTATGGCATTCTTTTGATGGATTTATTTATATGTTTAATAAGTCTGATTTTACTCTATATCTGTTTGATTTTCTTGAAAGGAAATGCTAGAAGTTGAAACAATTTTATGAGCAACATTTAAATATGTGCGAATGACATGACAGGGTATATGGCTACTCTATCGCTCATTACCACTATTTCGAGTGTCCTCTTCTAAATGTGTTTTTCGTTGACTCAGGTATACGACTACTCAATAATCTATCGTTCGCTGCTCATCGCCGTTCTCATCATCACCATTATCGTGTCATTGGTCCTCTATTTTGTCAAGCATATCATGCAGCCTGTGTTCGCCAAACCTCTGAAGAAAGTGCGATGACCAGTGACCCTCAACATGCGCAAACAGCTAATTCTACATGCGTCTCTTTCGGATGACCAACATATGAGACTGTAGAATGAATAAATATTGTGTATAGGTGGAACAGATGCATCTATCTAAGATTAAAACAACATGTTTCTCTGTTGGATGAACACATATATCTTTGTACGATGAACACATGTATGTATGTAGGATGAACACATGCATTTCTGTAGGATGAACACATGCATCTCTGTAGGATGAACACATACATATCTGTAGGATTATTACAATTTAGTGATTATAACGATGATTACGTTGTTGTTTGATGTAGGTATATTTCGCTGCGAGATAAAGGCGTGAATATCCGTAGCCGGAACACATGCATCTCAGTAGGATATGAACGCATGCATATCTGTCGAATGAACATGTACTACTCTGTAGTATGAACAGATACATCTTTGTACGATGAACACATGCGTCTCTCTCAAATGAACATATGCTTGTCTGTAAGATGAACACATGCAGTCGACCATAGACGATATGCCATGACTTTAATTGGTTCAGCGTGATATTTATTTAAAATGCAATAGCTGAACTGTCCAGCTGATTAATCATCTATGGAGATAAAAATGGCTGGTAGCGTAATAATTATTGCATGGCAGGAAATTCTCATTCTTCAAAAATAGCATTAAACCTCATTGACCTGTGGGGTATCGGTAGCCCTTGTAAAACATGCAGTAGGATCTATCTAGTGGGTTCAGAACCTTTTCGTCTCGGATTTGACGATGTGGCACTTTTCATTGCAACAAATATCTATAGATTGTTCAAATATTATGGGAGTTTATAGAATTTTTTGTAATAACAGCACATCCTCATAGTTAGTTAACAACTGCCAATGCATGGCAATTTGATATATTGTTTAAAAGAGTATAGTATAGGAAGCCGTATTAGTCTTAGTTTAAGTACGAAAAAATAAGGGTAACACCTTTTGAGACTAATGAATTTTATTCATAAACGAGCTTTCGGATATATGTAATATGCTTCGTCGGGCTTATGGAATGAAAAGCCTATTACATATATACGAAAGCTCGTTTATGAATAAAATTCATTAGTCTCAAATGGTGTGACCCTTATTTTTTTCGTGTTTAAAAGAGAGCGATGTATATATTGTATAGGCTATAAACTAGAAAGAAATGCACAGAAACTTGATATAAGACTCAAATCCCCTATCTCCAGCTAACCGGTCTGCTGCTCTACCTACCAACTCAGTTGTGCGTTCCTCTCCAGTTACTTAACGCTTGGCCCGTTGTTATTGCAGCATTGTATTGCGATAGTAATGAGATGTCCGAATGTCCGTATGGCGAGGGTTAAGAGAGCCACAGTTGCATAAACTATAAACAAAAAGTGTATAAAGTTTTTAGTGCTACAGTAACGAATGCTCCGTTGTGCATTCATGAAATTTACAAAACACCCGCTTTAATAAAAATATTTCCCAGTATGCCATGCGCAAAAATTGACTTTTTACATGTGGAGACAATGTCTTGCAATATGTTTGTAGTCGAACTTACAACCTATGACATGACAAGCGGTGCTTACAACATCTGCACACCGGTGCAAACTAAACAGATGATGGTCTTCATATTTGTAATTATAGAAAATATACAAGGAAAATATATTAATGATCATGCATGCCATCTGCCATCTATAAATTGATGGAAAGAAACACATATTGTGACTCGATAAGAATAATTGATATGTAAAATATAATATATTTTCTTATTTATTAATTTAAAATGTAATTTATATACAAATTATATCTAATATAATATAAATTCAACTATAGTACGTATATAATGTTTTAAATACAATTTTTATTTATGGAAATACTGTATTCGCTAAGACCATTAGTTTTTCCTAATATATACATATTTAACCGTTGTCCCTGCAGAGAAATGCCCAGAAAAAAAACGATTATCAACATATGTCTTGGCAATTTTATACTCATACATCCTGATGACTTGTGGTTCTCAACTTCTCACTTCATTTGTCCCTTTTTCAGAGACTGGCATTGTAGCTTCTAATTTGTCATCTACCCTCGACAATTATATATTTTTGTTATATATAGTTGCTGTAGGCAATCTTTATTTTTTTATCACATAAAATAATTTTACATAATATTTTCACTGCATGTATTGTGCTGGAATTTATTTGTATTGTACTGTATATGAGCGTAGACAATGTAGGCAGATAAGTAGACAAGTTTTAGCATCGCAGGCATATGTTATTTGTAGTGTTCACTAGCTCGTGTATACTGTGTTTGACAGCCATTGTCGTTCTCTATATACCTGGAGATAAAATACCCCCGTTATCTATATATTGTTAGTAAGATCAAACTGACCACGGTGACTCATTAGTTTTAATTATTTCTTGTTGACGCAGTTATTGCACGTTGAGTTGCCGGCAAGCT
>WURV02165502.1:0-14999 GCA_011762755.2 Epimenia babai
TGATTTCATTTCATTGATAAGTGTTGGTCTACGTATGTGGAATCGAAAACGACGATTTCAGTTTAGTCACATTCATCCTTAAACAGCAACTATCGCGTGACTCATACCATTAATGAACAATTCATTTTTCGTTGAAACAATAACCCACACACAATAGTGGCTTCTCTTGAAAATCGAATCATCTCACAACTGACATTGGTCTCGCGTAACTTATGAAATAATACGGAACGGTCCACTATGTCGGACGCTTCGCGAAGGTCAAGTGAACTCTTGCACCGCGTTTAGACCCGCTATAGGTAATCCACTAAAAATTAAAAAAAATAGATTTTTCATATTGCATTAATAATAATAAAGCATTATTTAGACGGCCGAATTATACCTTGGTCAATAATGACAAGATGACGTAAACGACACTTCACAATGTTCTTAGCTACAAACATTAACTAATGAAGTTATGTGCAATTTGGGGAGTACTGCAGTGCTTAGTGGTTGTTTAACACTTGTATAAAATAGTGCAATATACACATACTTACGGTGATAACTACTTTGTTATATGGAGAATTACCGTAAATCTAAATATGTAACACAATGTGAAGTAAGAAAAACTTATGATCTATGCAGTAAGTCAATGTGCAAGCACGAGTGAAGAGGAGAGTTTTGAGTTTGGACTTGAAGCACCAATAGCACAATCCCACGGTACTGCAGAGAACGGCATGCACAAGAAACAGACTACTAAATTTCTTTCCACTTTGTGTGAATGCCGCAACATAATCATAACGACTTATCAAATTTTCGCCCTATATCTAATCTTTAATTTATTTCCAAAATTATCGAACGAGCTGCTTCCACTCAAATTACTAAATACTTCAGTGACAACTCTCTTCATTCACCATGTCAATCCGCTTATCGTAGATTCCATAGTATTGAAACCTCTCTCCTCTACGCTAGAAATCACATTCGAGAGTCTCTCGATATTGGCCCGTGGGTCATTCTTATTCTACTAGATCTCAGTGCAGCTTTTGACACTGTTGATCACGACATTCTCCTCGATCGGCTACAGAATCGGTTTCCAATCACCAGGAAGGCTCTTGCATGGATTACATCTTTCCTCACTGATCGCTAGTCTATTTATTCAGACTGATGACTCTGTTTCTGGCCCGCACCCTGTTCCCCTATGGTGTCCCGAAGGGCAGTGTTCTAGCTCCTCTTTTTTCAGGGCCTACACAACTCCGCTTGATAACATAATTAAAGATTTCGGTCCATTGTACAATTTCTATGCAGATGACATATAATTATGGCACTCCCTCAATATTGATAATAAAATTGAATCATCCCTGAGTTTAAAGAAAAAAATTTCAAATTGCTTAAACCAAAATTCCACGTGGATGCATTTGAATAAATTGAAATTAAACCCATCAAAGTCCGAAATGATAGTCATCTCATCCCACTTTCGACAAAAGCCATTCCATCGATTTCATTAGATTTTGTGGGTACTGTTATATCGCTATCGTTTTCCGTCTAAAATGTTGGTATCACCTTTGAAATTCAATTCAACCTGAAAGCCATAAAGTGAAATTAGGCTATGGTGATCTTAAAATATCAAATCAATGTCAAAATATCTTTCCGCCGAAATGTGTCACTCTTTTATCCATGCATTTGTAGCTGGTGGCATTGACAACTGCAACTCTATTAATTAATTCAAGCGATTCTGATATTTTCCCACTTCAAAAACTGCAAAACTCACTTTGTGCACACGTACTCACCACGACTTCCCGCATGCAGCGTATTACTCCTGCTCTCAAATCTTTAGACTGGCAATCCATACGATACAGAATAGAGTTTAAAATACTAATAATGACGTATAAATGCCTTAATCATACACCACCAGCCTACTTGACTAACTTGGTAACCATTAAACCGTCTCGCCGAACCGCAAGACAATCTTTTTCCGTTCAACTTGCTGTCCCTGAACCTAAACGTACCCACTTTGGAGACAGAACGTTTTCATATAATTCTGCCAAATTATTCAACTCGTTACCAGTCGATATTCGAACTCCAGTCTGAGTACAAAGCTATAATGGAAACTTACCTATTCTGCAAAGCCTTTGGGAATGGAATCTAATGCCACAGTATCATACATAATGTAGCTTGCTCAATTTTTATTGTTTTTTATGTATCAAAATGTATACTAGTCTTATTTAGATTGCAACTTTGAAACGCAAATTACAAAAAAAAGTTTTACGCTTCAGTATTTTAATATCGTAATATTGTTTAAATATTTAGGTACGCCTATAATAATGTATGTGATTTTAGTTTATCTTTAAAGTGTATCCGACAGTAACCACCACAACTTAGGATGATTTTTATGTTCGATAGGAGATATAGCACACAGCAAGTCTTTCAGCAAGTAAATACAGAAATGTCTCATGTAAAATATCAGTCGAACGATGTACCACTATGAGGATGTCTCGACCAAAAAACAACTGCTGAAAGTAAATTTCTCTCGGATCAGACGGGTCGCGTAGTCGCTTCAACATAATGTTGCAATAGAGTGAGATTTGTTGTCTTGTCTTATCGTAAATCTTCAGCGCACCTTATGGATGACGTTAGATAAACGAAGGCTCGCGTTACCCGTACAACTGTCGGAAACGACTTATTTTTGTATCAATGGTGCCAGGACGGAGTTACTCCTAATCCAAAAGGAGGTTTACTACCAAACCTTACTCGAAAGCCGTTTTTACTATCCCTGATAATTTCCGGCATAAATCTACATTACCGCCTTTGACAATGTTGTTTGATGGAGATAACTATCATATGTAAATTCAAAGTGTAGATAAATTCATTTCAAAGGGTAAAAGAATATTTTAATCCTTTTCCGCTCGAGGGAGCCAGACGCGGTGTAGTTCGTTTACAGACCTGAGGCGCTAAGTGCAATAGCAATAATTATTTTATTAATGAAGAATATACCAAATAAGTTTGTGTTAATGTAATTGAATTGTATCTACTTTATTGTCTTCGAGAGATCGGCGAAAACGTAACAAAGACAGCAAAGCGAAGCGGAACCGTTTGCCAGTGACGCAGTAGAGGACAAAATTGAATGTGTTGTTCACGCAGGTCCACACGTTGAGGACGGTGAAGATGAGTTGCTCGCGAGCGATCGCCACGACGCCTGTCGGTCGAGGTACGTAATTATAACATATGTAGTGTATCGCAAATGGGCAGGTGGTAACAATAAAAAAGATGTTTAGAGTAATGAGAAGTCTTGTGAGGCGCGCGTCGTCGCGTATCATTTGCTCGTTTTCGGCATCTTTTTTGTCCCTGACGCTTGACTTCTCACGCAGACGTCTGGAGCGACTCGTTGCGGTAATGATACCGATATTACACAACACAATCACAACGAACGGTATGACGCAGGTGAACAGAAAGAAAATAATAGTAAAATTATAATTTAGAAAGTGGAGATAATCGATATGCAATTGTTTCGTTTTCATCAGTATCAGGAAATGCATATTGACACACATAGCTAAAATTACCACAGTAACTGCCGCCGCAATTCGGTGTTTTCGATGGATTTTTAAAGCGCGTAACGGAAAGCAGACGCTGACAAACCTGTCAACCGTGACTGTTGCCACCAACCAAGCCGATGAAAAGAGAGACGAGTAAATTATAAAATAAATCAGCTTCACTTTAATGTCGGTATTTCTGGTTTGAATGTTGAAGCTGTGGATAAGCCAAAGTTCTGTGAGGCCAACCCCTACAAGGAATATATCAGCTATGGCCAACGCGGCAAGGAACGGGCCTGGAGGCAGATGTCCGATTTCTCGACGACGTATGACGACTAAAATCAGCGAATTTCCCACCAATCCACACAATATAAGGACTGGTGACGTGTACAGTACGAAATTTCTTCGGATGGTGTCGTAGTAAAGACTTCTACTGTACGCGTCTGATGTCGAAAAGCCGGATGTCGTGTCAGTGACGTTATCAGAAAAACTCACTATGCTACAGTTATGTGTTTCAGCTGGTTTCCGTTATGCTGATTGATCATAAACTGTCAATTTGAAATGTCATGTCGATAATCTATTTATTTTATTATATTCATTTTTATATATTTATTTATCACGTTGAAAATACTTAAAACTTTGAGAGTAAATTTTGGTAACATTAGTCTTTTCCTACTCGGACAGATTGCATAAAGCTACTGAACATATCATACCCTGAAAAATCGAGTGGAATATAGCCAAAAGCCTGACCCAGTTTATTACATCAAATTTCGTTGTAGAGATATTAATATACGAGGGTAGCTTGAAAAGTTCATAGGCCAACCATGATGCCTGTTGCAAATAAAAATGTTAGGGGTATTTTTTTTTCAAAACAGTACCCCATAAGCTCTACACACCTTGACCAATGATGCTGCAGTGCTTGGATACCACCGGTATAGAAACCCACATCTTGATCAATGCAAAACTGCTCGACTGCACTTCTTGCGTCGTTAGTGGTTATGATGTCGATTGCTAGCCAAATATGGATAAGCACAATTCCCTGATGTATCTACCCTATAGGCATTGATGTCGTTGGGAACTAAGCCTTTCATATGTAGATAATTGCTAAAACCACGGTGCAAAATTCTGTCTATTCTGGTGTTTGGTGTGAAGCTGCTGTTCGTACGAGTTAAGACTGCACAAATGATCAATAAAAGCGAGTACACTGGAAACAACTGTGCACTTAGTCACCACAATGACTCGCTACACGAAACGTTTACTGCCTAGCATCGGTCGTTCTTAGTAAAGCTATGAACTCTTCAGCCGCCCCTCGCGATACATAAGACCTTTTGATCGACGATGCTCGAGTTTGGAATCAGGAAATGTAAACGAGAAAAATAAAAGCGTTACAAACAGATAGTTGTACCCATCGGACCGCACATGGACACAAAGGTAAAAGGCCTTATTCTCGGGCTGCGCCTTTATACAACAGTAAAACGAGTAGTGAATGAAATCAATAAAAAAAGAGTCATTAATACCGAAAGGAAGATAGTCCGATAAGTTTTCAATTATTCCCCTTTCGGTATTCGAGGACAGACTTGGGTTTAAAACAGTAAAGTACATGCAATATACGAGAATGATTCGTTATAATGGAATCGTGTGTTTGCTTGGAACAGAGGGACATAATATCATAAATAAAAGATTATTATTTCTTCGTTTAAAACAAGCTTCTGGGTCTAAACCAAAACCAAATGAAATGCGTGTGATATACAGTAAAATATGTTTAGTAAGAATTCTAGCAAGCTAGTATGTATAGTTTATAACATCTTCTAAAGAATCTCTGTCCGATAACCTCGCGATCTAATCTAATGTTTATGTAGTCGTAGCGTGCGTCTATTGACCTTTAAACGAGTCTTTGTTATGCAACTTGTCAATATTGGGGGAGACGTAACGCCTTTATTTATTGTAAAGTTGCTAAATAATCGTGTGTTATTATTACATTATAAGATTTGTTCCAGCGTTAAGTTTTTAATTTTTGTCCCGTGATTATCGTACAGAAAGTCAAGTCAATGAACATCTGTAAATCAATCGTCACGCTCATTATTATTTTGTTTTAAAATTACTGCTAGAGGGTAATTACGAAATGCCAGTATTCTTTAATGGTACATGTGTTACCCCATTAAATGGTTTTCTGTAGCAGTACCTCGCTAGTAATTGCGTGAAATTGAGTCTGTTTTCCAGACTATTCGCTCATACGCTATTATAACACAGGGAAATTCAGAAAGTTAAAGGGGCATTTGGTATATTTCTTATATTGTTACAGAAAGAAAAAAGTATAATTTTCAGTTAAATTTACTCCTTGTAACTATGTAAGATTGAATAAATTAGCTTACCACACCCGGTAGTGCAGTAATCACAGTTTACGGGAAAGCTTCCTCGCCTGCATTACATGATTTTTTAGTTCACTCTCTAGAGCTCCTAAATTAAGTTCTTGCACAACACCTGGCATGCATGCACACAGCAGTCATGTGAGACACACCTATCAACCAGGGTAAGATTCTTTTCATAGTAATGCTACTTATTTATTAGACATTTATTATTCAGTGTTAGTAAAACTAAAATGTGTAGGTGAATATACCATCACATAAATATCATACGTTGTTTACTCTCTGGATGAATAATTTACAGGTTTCTATATATTACTTTATATTGTCACTGCCTAAGATTATGCAAAGTTTATTCTGCTTGCTTGTTTTTTAGTTTGTCGCACCACTATTTTCTGCGCAATATTTCCTGATTTTTCAAAGTGTATCCTATAGCGTACTTACAAATCTACAAACTCTGCAGCATCAAATTATTACCAATTGAGGGAATAAACTCCCTAAAGTCGTCCTTTTTTCTTGTAGCATTTAGCACAGCGTAAATGAGCTACATGTTATATCTAATCTATGTAATCGCGGCGAATTTTGCGCCATCTTTAGTGTAGTTCGATAAAACAAAACTTGAAATTAAAACTTTTGTTCATGTCAAATAATTTCTCAAGATTAATTGAAATCCATATTAATACGGAAAACACCCGAGTCGGGCAGACAAATGACCTTTTTTTATTCACGTCACCGTTTCAAGTTGTCTACTAGGTGTATACGAGCTACATACATGATGTCGCACACTCCGTTAGCTAAGGACGGTCAATAATTTTTTACAATAAGAAAAAACATAGCGGGAGGTAACTGACATGGAAATCAATTTTAGAGCATCTAAAGCACAGCAAACGTCAGAGGGAAAAGCCCAAACCGAACCACACTGCTAGGATTACCTGGACCCCTATGGGCAATTGGGTTTTAGGCGCTTTCAACCCGAAAAACGCCAGTTAGTATACTGAGTACACTATTTCGGATTATTCTTACAAGCAAAGCTCGAATGACATCTGCTATTGCATTTAATTTAAGCTTTAGAAACATTTACATCTGTGTAGTATTTTTTGCATTGGTTATTTGCACAATTGCACCGTTTGATTCCTTGACCTCCCGTTTTGGACATTTTTGATTACAGCCTCACGTATTGATGCAATAATGTTGAAGTAAGTCCACAATGTCTAGTTTCAATAATTCATGCAGACTAATGTCAAACTGATTTCGTTCTAAGACAATCCCGATTAGATTCGGCGGATGTTCCCGTATTATGTCAACGGAATGTATCTGTATCGTGCAGCCATCGTGGTACAATCCTTGTACAGGATAACGGTCGATTCGAGATATATCACGGTCTATAATGATGGGAATCACTTCTTGGATAATGCTTTTCCGTTCCTGTACGATTCCAGCAATACAACGGTCCATAATGATTTAAATTACTTCTTGCATAATGTGATACTGGCTCTGTAGTACAAGAAAATACTGGTTTCTGGGTTGTGTCTAAGTGGAGGCTCGAAATTTTATAGTGCACAAATTTATGTCAGGTTTGCATTATAATCGTGTTCACTCCTCGATGTGGGTGTTGGCAGTAAAGAGTTTTGGATGGCTGTAGCTTGCCTTATGATTTTGATGCGCAGCATATCCCGGGTATTAAATGGTTCAGGGTGACAGTGAAACAAACCATCATGGATAAGTTCTACCAAATATGGAGGTGATAAATATTTTGAGAGCCCCAACTGGTTAACGTAAGGGATCCTAAAAGTAAATTACATTTTGAACCATATCTATGTGGTCTGACCGTTAAATTGAAAAAGGCATCCACGCGATTTTTTTGTTCGCTTATTGCCAATCGAGACGTTCCACGGAACCATAAGAAGTGTCTCCCATGTGCGCCAGGAAGACGTAGGTGAGTGCAACCATTTTGAGGAAAAGTCGCCTATCATGGGCTTATAAAGAATTTCAAGTAGAGGAAACGGGATTAAATCGAATTGAGTGCGACTTAAAGTGAAAGTATGATGTGTGACGTTTACATTCCAGAGTTTAAAGCCGCTTGCACAACTTTGCTAAATGATGGTTTACAACATGTCGATGCACAGAATTTATAAAAAGCGCCCATTTTCTTCTCCAATAAATATAAATTTGTGCCGCAGATACATTCCCCTGGTTCTTAGTTATGGTAAAGAGAGCAAGCGGGATAAAGTACCTTGCCCAATGATGCAACATAAGAAACTAAAAGTGGCATTGCCCGGGATTCGAAGCCCTACGCTATATTTCGTGTTCCGGGGCTATATAACTGGAAAAACCGGAAAATACGTCAAAACAGGAAATTTACCCGAGAAATGGCAAGAGTTTACATGAAAACGCGTTAGAATAATAATGTGGTGATGATTCATTACCTCCATCTTTATAGGATTGGGATACCTGTATGTTTCAAGTGGTTTATTTATTTATTTATTCAACAAAACACACAAATATAGAGGTACCTATGTAGTTTGTACACGACAAACAACACGATCAAAATACGCACTGTCAATATTTATAAAAAATATGTAAATTATACTCGTTCGAATTGTAGTTCTTTAACAGTCATGTATGGTTGTCGGAAGGAAGTGCTTGAAGTTAAAACGACTTGTAAAGTAGAACCCCCTTTCATTCATGGGGAAGGTATACAAGGCGGCATAGGCAATATTCATATTTGGATATAGACGTATTAAATTTTGCCTTATAAATGCATGAATACCGAAAAAATACAGTAGAAACCTATTACAGATTTAAGCAGTATTACATAAGGTCATGTGGATTATGTACAATACTTACAATACAATACTGATAACACTATTAAGACATATAATACTTACAATTTCTAGTACTAGTTTAGGTGTGGTAAGACAAAATGGGAAATATTCTGCATCAACAATTGTAAAATTCTCTATACAATCTCTGTACGATTGCGGTCCGTGAAATATGAAAATTAACATTGGTATCTAGATATTAAACAACGTTTACAGCGACTTTTGAATAATTTTAAGTTATGAAAATTCACGTTCACATTAATCTTGCTCCATTACTGTAAACCATGTTTTGAAGTACAAAAACTTTTTTCTTTACTTCTAACAATTTTCATATCAAAGTCTTCTGTTTTTCTCAAGTTATAGTTATGTTCTGAGACTTTGCGCTGGAAATACGATTGGATATTTGCAGGTAACGATTAAAAAATGCTTCATATATAATTTCATATTAAAAGTAAATGTGTAGTAAATCTTGTCGCCAATATAATAAAAATGTATCAATTATTCTAATCCTTTGTTCTCGGTGTTAGAAACTGGGCAACGCGAAAAAAATCCGTGTATTCCTTACTCAAAACATTTTTACTGCCGAATGCCGGCCTGGTATCGATATACCTAGAATGTCATTTTGGCCAAAATGTGTGTACTACATACCGCAATCTGCAACGGTACGTGTAGTAAGTACGCGAATATGCAAAAATAAGAACATGGAGTAAAACACACATAAACTCAAATAGATCGTGATGTAATCTAGAGCCGAATGTCGGCTGTTGTTGAGAAAAATGTTGAATAAATTAATTATAGACTGCGTTAATGTCCTAATAATATCGTTAATTTATTCTTGAACATTCAGCGTTCCCTTCGACAACAGCGCTGGTGCCTCTGTGATTAGTAATCATCTCTCTGACTGCTTGCACGACGTCAAAGCGTGGATGTCACAGAATCTCCTAAAACTGAATGATGATAAAACAGAAGTGAAAGTTATTTCGCGAAAGCTGTCAAACCATCAGTTCTTGGTTTCTAGGCTCGGAATCTCTGTTTGTGTCTGATGCAGCCAGATATTTTGACGTCATCTTTGACAAGAATATTTTTTTCTGATAATGTTAATTCTGTATGTCGCCCATGTCACATCCAGCTGCGCTACATCGGACGCATCAGACCGTACATTCCGCATGATACCGCTGTATCCATAGTCTCCTCATCGATTCTTCCTTGTACTGATTATTGTAATTCACTTTTGGTTGGTGGCCCTTTCTATCTCATTCACCGACTACAGTTAGTCCAGAACAGTGCAGCTCGTGTGATCTACCAGTAATCTAAATTTTCTCGTATTACACATCGCTTGTTAGATCTACACTAGATTGCTGTTGGATCTGCCTGTGTCGCGGTGGATCATTTACAAGGTGCTGACTTCCGTTCACAAATTGGCCCTGCGTACATCAATGGTAGGATTTCTGGCTGTGTGCCCTCTCGCTCTTTGATATGTTTTAATAGTATTTTTTGTAAGAGCATTGATTTCATATAAAATACTGTTTAGAACAATAGACAAGTATTTTTATTTCTATTTATATTAATTTTCTCTCTACTTGTAAATTACGAACGGCTATAATGCTAATTGTAAAAGAACTCCCGGGGGTGATGTACAATAAGTTATACCTCGGTCACCTCCTTTTCTCTTGCATAATACAATAGCTGCTCATTTGTGAAATTTAGTTCAGTTTAGCTAAAGAGGCATACAATATTAGGCAGCTTATAATGTCCATGATATAATTTTTACCTATATTTTTTCTCTGTGTACATTCTTTTCCACATTTTCTTCATTACTTATATATTGTATGTATATATTGTAACTATTGTGTACGATTGTAAATGTTATTGAATAAGTGTACCCGTGGTGATGTGCTTACTGTGTCACATTATCCACACGTATTTCAAATAATTATTCTCGGAACTCGTTCAAACGAGTGAGGGAACAATAAACCTATAAAATGATAGCAAATTCCAAAATGAGCAATTGACATACCTTTTTTCTGAAGAGCTCGATATGAGCCGCTAAAAAATTGTATATTTACTCCTATGTCCAAACGTCTTCGTCCGTTTGTCGTAACATCCGACAAATCATGGATTCGATGCATACCGTTCTTGTAGAGTTAGACCCTGTATCCGCCACATGGATCGTGAAGCGTTACTACTGGCAAAACGATATCTACACACGAGTCGACCGAGGCGTCTCCCATCGCGTTCGTTCGTTTTCTTGGGTCTCCCTGACCTTACACAATCTTTTACATCACCAAGTGTATATCGGGTGTTCTGTATATAAACAATACAGCGAAGACAGCCCAACCCACGGCCGATCGCACGTCAGACATGGCAGTGTCTTTTATCATTTTAATTCGCCATTTCGTAAATAGACATTCAAGATTAAATATGATGTGAAAATAGCGAACTGTGCTGATTTTTTATGACAGAGCAAACGTCAACTTTGATTAGATTGTTACGAACGTAGCAATCATCGTATATAAAATTCCGGACGATTCAAAGTGCACTTTTGGCTGCCGTAATATTTGAAAACACACATCTTTCTTCATGCAGTTATATTCAGAAAGCATCAATTAACTAGTAGCATGACGATTACTATCAATTACATTTATATAACTAAACAACAAAATCGAAAAATCTTAGTTACTTGAAAGCTCGTCATATTACTATTTTTTATTGAACGACGCAAAAACGTGATCAAATTGCAAAATATACTACAGTTGGAATCATGTGATTTGAAAAATTTGCATCACTTTATGCTGGTAAAAAATTGACAAATTGCCACCCCTATTAGTTCGGGAATGACTAAGGCAAGAATTGCATAACATACCTATTAACAATATTCATAAAACAAAATCAGGAATCTGTGAGATTTAGCGACACAAATGCGTCTTTCTATCGATAATCAAAATTATAAAGCCGAACATTTCGCAATTTGAATGTAATCAGGTGTTTCTTCAAGGTTTGACACGAACACGACAGAGATCATTGGGACTGATATATGATGTTGGTTAATGTTTTTCTTTATTTTTATTTTCGTTTTTGTTATCGGTATCTTTATCGTTATTGTTATCATTATCGTTGTTGTAGTTGTTGTCGTTGTCGTTATCATTATAATGGACTGAGTGATGAAGGGACGGATGCGACGAATGTAAGCGATGTACAAGTAACAAGGACGACAGATATTATTACCATGGTTCTTGAGAGATAACCAATTTACAAAGATGACACCAAGAACACGAGCATGACTTACAGGTGCAATAGAAACTGAGTTGAAACTGAGGTAGGCTTTTGATTGATTATGAAGGAAGTTTTTGTCGCTGTTTAGTCTGAGATAAACGATAGCCGGTTTTCGACAGTTTTATCAGCGGCGCTCATCAGCCCGACATCGTCGAGGAGCACAGTTAACATGAGCATTAAACCATGGGACTGCTGGCCGATCCTTGACGACGATAGTACGTTCTGGTGCATGTTTATCGACGATACCGCGGAATCAGAACAGCGCTCAGAAACCTGGTTCATATAGAGATCCTGCCTGAGTACGTATAGGTCGGACAGATAAATATCATTAGAGAAGTCATCAATAACATGTCCCTGTATTCCTGTATGTTATTCTCACGTTCGAGACAATGTTGGATGAACGCGTCATAACTCAGGCGAGCGTTCCGCCAAGATCGTGTGTCGGGGCATCAACATGAGCCAAAGATCATTTTGATGAAGTAACGAATTCCCGAGTTGAATGCTCCTTAGCATTCTAAACGTGGATATTAAAGTCCACCGTGAGCAGCAGCTCGGTATCGGCAGTCGAAACAGCAAATTCAACCAAGAATGTGGCACAGTTAACTTCCGGTGGATGATATATAACACACGCACTGATTTTATTGTTTACACAGATTTCGGACAGCTTAACTGTTGTAAATGCCGGCGACTTGACACGAAAACCGAAGTGAATTGACACGAAAACCGTCGCCATATAATTGCGGTGACACCACCTCGCCGATCCGTATTCGGCGAGCTAACGCACGAATAGCCAGATTAACTGACATGCTCGCTGACAAGTCCATCCCCACGATCGCGCAACCAAGTTTCGGTGAGGAACACGAGACCGCAGTCATCCCTGGTGAACGAATTAAAAATAATGTCAGTCTTTTGGCCGCTTCTAACTGATCGACAGTTTAAACTTGCATTAGTCGTCGCTGTCCGAGAGAGGCACGGGGTGTTAGTCAAACATCGTTGGCGTCTGACAGAAACACCGCAGGGACGACGCTGCTGGGTGAGCACCACAGGAATGCGTTGATCATCAGAAGTCTCACTATTGAGGAACGGTTTAAAGTGACGATTAGAAAGCAAAATGTCATTATCCAGAAGTGTCGATAGTAGATCGTGTGAGATTCCATAGTGCAATGGGTTATCCCTGAGAGAGCAGAGTTGATTGGATATGTACGAGATCCTCTGGGTGTAAAAGGGCGCGGAAACCGACGTGAAAATACACATGACAGTGACAGTAAAGATCAAGTAGGTCAACCATACCATTATAACACGCAATAATGCTGTTATTTGATACTATTGTATCGGCAAGCACAAGCCTACAGCAATTAGCAGCAATAAGTCGACGACAAAGCAAGGCAACGTCACCAAACGCGGTCAATTGGCATATATATGTGAGTGAAAATTTTTCGATGCCCACGGTACTGCTACTCAATATTAAAATTAGACAAATGCACTAATTACAGATAAATTAAGCTACATTTAACAAACTATAGGCAAGATATGAAACACCGCTGTAAAACTAAGATGACAATCATACAATAACTATCACGACACAAAAGTAAAACACAGTGAATGTGATAGAAAATTAGAGCATAAGGTAAGCGTTATAGACATCAGGCTGCCATTTCTAATATATATGAGATAGCAATGACAGATATTGGCGATGTCATTGATGAAGAGAATGGAAAGGAGATGGCTAATTAACAAACTTTGGGGAACACTCCATATCATAGGCTTGGAGAGAGAAATAACATTGTTAGTATTTACTGAGTGCGAAAAGATAAAAAGTTGTGGATCAAGGAGAGAAAGAAAGTGAGAAATTAAAGAGGTTAGCTAATTTAGAGATAAGTGAGTCATGGTCGACAGTGTCAAATGCTTTTTTGATATCAAGTGCAGTAAAACAGACATGTTGATCGGTAGTTGTGTTATATAGGGTTTGAAGCTATAATTTATTCAGTAGTAGGAGAAAAGATTGGGTAGAGTGGTTTTGACGGAATCCATATTGTTACTGTGAAAATAAGGTGATTAGATTCAACAAATGTTCTGATTTGATGAGAAAGTGCTTTTTTCAGTTACTATGGAGAGAATGGAGAGAGGAGAAATAGGGCGTTGGTTAGACGGGTTAGTTTGATCGCCTGGCTTAGGAACAGGTTTTACTAAGGCTTTCTTCCAGATATTAGGAAATGTGTAAATTTAGGAGGGAATCTGCGAGATTCTTCATTTTTTGTTAATGTAATTATTTTTTCTGTGTCAGTATAACTGATATGGCAGAATTTAATGCCATTATGATTTAACTTATAGGATTTTTTTTGATAAATTGTTACTATGTGAGGATTTCAATGGGGTGTTAATATGTAGGCCAACGTTAGTGAAAAAATTATTGAGTGAGTTAGCTATATCGACAGGCTTTGTAACAAGGTTATTTTAATATCTTCGTTCGGTTATGTTTGGTGATTTGATATTTTTTTAGTTTTCAATAATGTACCAGTTATCGTTTGGCGTTATCGAGGGGAAGGATTGAAGTAGTTGTAGGTGTGGCTGTAGGTGGCTGTTGGTGGTTGTTTAAGTACCTGCTTGACAACCACTTGCCGTGCCATGATCAGTGTAGAGCGTAGACAGGGCGTGTGTTAAAATTTTAATATGACAATTTAATATATATTAGCGATTTGTTATAATTCATTCACAATAGGTTTTACGATGTTACATTCAATCAATAGATATTTTACATAGATAGAGTTATTTACAAACAGTTTATAGATATCTATTATAGTTCGAGTATTATTTTTTTTAGAATCTACTAAATATAAATATACGAGAGATATTAACTATGTCATGTCAATGTTAAAGTAGTAAATTTTTGAGTATAGATGTCCCTGACTATATGGGAATGTAGGACTCGGGAATGGTGGATAGAAGGGCCAAAATAGTGGGAAGTTTTGCTGGTAGGGGTAAGAGGCGGGATTGAAAGACATCATAGGCTGTCATTGTCGACACCTTATTAGCAGGTG
>WURV02165513.1:0-14998 GCA_011762755.2 Epimenia babai
TGCATTTCTGTTAATCTTATAAGATGCTACCATTTGCTGCCTTATTTATTCGTATGGGCTAACGTGGCTACCACACCTTATACAGTAAACAATAAACATAACACCGTTTTATGATCTCTAATATCCTAACCTCCCCTTGTAAATAAGAGCCTGAAATTTCAATTTTATCCGTTTCCACTGTGGATAATACCCCCTACAATTCTAATAAACCATAAATGAGCATCCATAATAGTCCAATGGATTACATTAGAGCTAATGTAATATATAACGACATCTTCCGGTAGGTAATATAATATGTGGATTATTTATAGACACAAATAACGATATTCATTGATAATTTGTTTGGATCCATGAATGATTTGGTTGTTGAAGATGGGTTGTTGAGGAATTATCAGAGCTCTGGACGTTGTCCTCAATTTCTTTGGCATTCTCGTGTGTATGACCCAGTATCTTCTCAATGTCACTCACAGCATCCTGCGTGGTACATGGAACAGCGGATGTATTTACGTATTTATTTATAGGCCGATTACCGAAGTAATCGTGTAGGCCAATTTCATTGATGACCCTTTACAAAGCTAGCCTATGTGGTTAACATGACAATTTTATTAGCCTCATTTACATAAGAGGTGGGAGAAAAACACCTAATGTAAAAACCCACCGAGTCTGGGCAGACTATTGACCTTTTTCCATTCACGCCACTGGTTTTAAATGTCTACATATTAACTACATATGTTCCACACCCTCTGAGTCTATGACAGTTTCATGTTTATTTACAATGAGATGACGACATGGCAGGAAGGTAGGAGACATAGAGATCACATATAGAGCATCTGAAGCACAGCAAACGTCAGAGTGAAAAGGCCCCAACAGAACCGCACTGCAAGGGCTACCCAGATCCCCATGGGCAATGGGGTTTAAGGTGTTTTTAGCCCGAAAAACGCCACAGTTAGTATACAGGTCAAAGCGGGATTTGAACCAGGGACCCCTGGATTCAAAGTCGAACGCTCTAACCACTACGCCAGCTGTCCCAACCCCCTCTTGGGCGCGTGTCTATGTGTGTGTTTAGATTTACGGCGCCTTCTAAGAAAACTATTTTACGCCGTTGGCTTCAATTTGCGACATCCCCCTTTTTTACCTTTATAGCCAACTAATTCCAGGAATTTCAGTTAGATTTCACTTCGTGGCATATGGGTTTGTCGGGTTATTGCGGCAAAACTAGGAAGTGTGCCAGAAAGATATGTATACCCAGACATCCGTTCATGTGTCCTCTACCTAGAACCGTAGTTCATATATGGCCATCGGCGTTCTAGATACCTAGCCCTCACACCTTTATATAAGTGTATAAGACTGTTATTTTCAAAGTATCTTCGTTAATACAAGGATTCTTACGACATATAACTAAGCGCATCCCATGTCCTCGCTGCCTTGCCCGCGATTGCGATTGCGGGCCAAATTGCGTTCGGTTGGAGTGGTAAACAATAATGACTTTATCTGTTAAAAATGAAAGTAAGTGTAACGATTCGGCACTGCCATGTTAGCAGTCAGCACGATTGATGCTAGAAATTTATTGAAATTTTCTAATGTTATTTATAACGCAGAATGTTGTGGAGACCACATCCCAGATTTACGATGAATGAAATCGAGTGGATGTACACCCTTGTAATCTGCTTCCTGTCGCTCGTAAATTTTGTCTTCGCTTTGGAAGAGTGTTCTGGCAAAAGTAGTAAGTCCACTATTAGTGCTTACTTAGGCTAAAGTATAGTATTTATGACTTACAGTCCCTTACCAAAAGACTCCCCTTCCGAAATAGCCCCCTCCCCGGTTACGAAACAGGCAGAGTGACCTAGTGCGATCCGCCTGCGATGGCCCCACCATGACATTTGATGACTGCTGCAACGACAATTTTACGTCTATATTTCCGGTGTATACTAACTGAATAATTTCATTTGTCGTAGAAAAATTATTTTGCCAAAAAGAAAGAATTAACTGTTTGCTGATCCACTATATACATCAAAACGTTAAACAGCCGAAAACAAGATAAAATAATTGGTAAATATGTAAAAAATGGATGTAGGACAAGCAAATTGATCCATACTGACACTTTTTATGGACATGAAATTACCTCTATGTAAAATTATTTTAAATATGTGGAATTTGCAAATACCATGTGCATTCATGGCGGCAATTTTTGGTGCAGAGAAATACTGCGTACTGAGAGATTACCTGTATTGTAGAGATATTTATTCATAGAAGCTACCGAATGTTAGCCCTCAATATGGACATAGTGGGAGGTTAGTCGAAGTGGATGAGAGAGTTGCATTTAAGCGAAAGTACAATGCTGGTAGATATACAACTGAGCAGTGGGTCCTGGGACATGTGACTGTCATTTAAAAAGATATGTCCATTGCTGGAACGCACACCTCCTTCTGCCAATTATCCAAGATTTTCTCTGGAACTCCAGTTTTCTCCAACATGTACCCGGAAAATATCTGTTGTAATTTTGTATCTCTACCCATACTTGGTATTGGTAATGCCAATGAATTTCATTGAATATTTTGTGTGTATTCATTCAGAATTTGCTAATGGCAGTGGTAAAAAGGCGGATCTATAATACAGATGTATCAATGCGATATTTATTATTCATTTTGATTTTAATTCTGCGTTATTGTGTTTTTGAAAGAAATAAAGGCCATGAATTGAATGGGATTAAAATTGAATTAGCCATATCCAAAATTGTAAATTGCAAGCATTTTACCAACTTGAATTTTGGTAATTGTACTGGCGAATGCCCTACTTATTGTGTAGGTATATATTATAATAAATTGTAAAATCTTACTTAATTGGTCAGACCAGATAAATTCATTACAGGAAATGTACGATGATTAGATACAAATAACGCGTAAAAGTGCAAAAGCAAGTCCAATCGTGATATCACGCGAGAATTGTCACCGACTATTAGCAACAAAGTTAATGAATTTATTGAACAATAATACAGTCTCACCCGTATAAGTTGTACCCGATGTCTCGACAAACCGGCTTACTCAACAATAATTTTCCGTTCCCATTATTCATCCCATTACACTTAGTCAATTAATTATGACATTAGACCAAGTTAGCTAAAGTTGAATAACTTCACTCTCGAGACGTTCGTACTGTCCTCATTGTATAATAATAGCTATAAGTTGACACGCTCAGCACAGCGATCTGTAATTTGACCGTCATCACCTGTCAGTCATGGACGCTTGCACCTGATACACAACTGGTATTAAGTATCAATAATAATAATTATAATACATTTGTTTGGGAGGCGCCCTAATAACTAGTATGTCTCTAAGGCGCCTAATTAATAAAAGTAATGGAATTATAATAATACTGTCAAATTTATTCTTTTCACGATCTATTATAGCTTAGAGTCTATTGTAGCATTGATTATATATGGTGTCCAGTCAAGTTAGACAATCCGCAATCCGTGAGTAAGGCCATTGATAAAATTGACTCCTGCCTCTCGGCCATATCGCGCTGGATGTCTCTCAACAAGCTCCAACTTAATACTGACAAAACCGAACTTTTGGTCATATCAGCGAAGTACAGGAAAACTCCTGTGCCATTAATTTCCCTTTATTTCAATGGGTCCATAATTCATCCGGCATCTTCCGCTAGAAACCTCGGCTTTTACTTTGACTCTACATTTACATTTCACATTCAAATTTTTCACGTATTGAATGCAGGCTATTTCCATCTGTGTAATATTAAATTCATGCATTTATTACGGTATATCTAAAATTGATGACTTCAAGAGCCTCCTGTATAATCTCCATGCCCACGAACTTGTCAGACTTCAAAAACAACAAAATTCCTTAGCTAGGATAGTCTCTGGATCTGCTCTCCCTTTGCACATTACCCCTACACTCCGTCATCTTCACTGGCTCCCAATCAAATATCGCATCATATTCAAGATCCTAATCATAACGCACAAATGTCTTCTAGCAAAGCCCCATCTTACTTAGTAAATCTTCTCAATGTCCATTTTGCATCCCACCTAACCAGACACTCATCAGTAACGTCACTTATTACCCCTAAGACAAAACATGTTAATTCTGGTCATCGATCATTTCCGTATTCAGCTCCCTTTCTGTTCAATTCCCTTCCTCCAAAAATACGTTCTTTTTCTAATTTTTCAAAATTCAAGCTGCTCACCAAATCGCATCTGTTTAAAATCGCATTTCCGTAATAATTGTTCCTTCGTGTATGGTGTCTTACGTGTGTAATGTGTCTAATATTGGGTGATTTTTATCCGCTACATTATTATTTGCTTCACGATATTTACAACAAATGCTCATTATAAATTCTTCACCTTCACCTTTACCTATCATGTACATCATCTTGTTGGAACGAAATAATACAAGGATAAAGCCGAACTAAATTATATATGATATATAGAATTATCAAAAATTGTAATTTATATATATATATAACCAGACATTCATATATATATATATATATATATGTATGTATAGAATCCACAGGATCCCTCAACGGCCTTACTCAGTTTCCCCATACGAGAACCATAGTAAGAACAGAAGTAGAGGTTTTTCTGTGCATTTCTCTCCAGCTACTGTATTCAAAAAACCAAATTGGCTACCCCATTCCCATCCTAGCCAGAACGTGAACCTTGAGGTTTATAATTTTTAGTAATTAAGCAGCTATTCAACAATTGTACAGATCACTGTTTATTTCCCTGCCGTTTCTCAGTCATTATTAATTGATATCCTTGACATATCTCATTCACTCTACATGGATCTATAATTTATCACATTGCGCAATATAAAAATAGCAATTTTGAAATATCTGCGCAAAATTAGGTACGGAGTAGTATCACATCCGTGAAATTTGCACCATATTACAACCGAGTGCCCTAATTTTCGATAATTGTGGTGGCATTGATGATATGGTGTCGCTTATCTAATATAACAAAGTTATAATCCTGTCTGTGTGGGTGGATTTATCAGATCTCTCCCAGGGTTTTCGAGATAGACCCACAACCCATATATTTCCTGAAACTCTGTGGGTTGGGGATCTTGCAAATTTCAGTTCTTCATTAGGACAGAGTGTGCAATCTTTGAAATTATTTTTATGTCATATATTGTTGCCTCCCTTTACCAAATACTCACCTAATACAATTTTCTACATGTACTGTAAATGTAGAAATTTTCGAGGGGAATAAAAAACATGTAAACCGCAAAATCCATTTGTAACTGGAGATAATGCCTCATGAAATCAAATAGAATTGAAATAAATACTATGGTGAGTTTTACCAGCCTCTAGAGAGGATTACATCATCATGGATTAATAAAACCTTATTGAAATGTCTCAACTAGAGACAATGCAATAGTGGATGTACAATACGCAAAATAAACAGAGCAAACAACTGGCATATTGGTCGATTTGCGAAATATTATCCTACAAAAATTTCTATCAAATCCTACTGTCGGTACTTATCTATGTATCATTTATCCATTTAATTCATTTAGACAAAATAAAGTACATTAATATGTTATTAGCTCTGCGTTCATGATCATCAAGTGTAAAATGATGGTTGATGACAATTTGTATATCTACTCTAACTTTTTCATTAAAATGGACCTTGGAAATGGTATTTATGAGAAGAAAAATATGAGGAGTACAATGCCTTAAACTACATACTTTTATTATTTTGAAAAGAAAAATAATTTCGAAATTGAATTATAAAAATCATGTTTTCCATGATTTCATTTTACATTAACCGATATTAAAAAGCAGAATTTTGCTACATAAATAGATCAATGAATTGAAATTAATTGTTTTGTTACCCACGATACAGCGCGTGTGATTTGTCGAGTTTTCATAATGAGTGCTTTGACTATACTACATGTTTTCCCTTTTATTACACATTTTTTTAGCACATCCCTGTATAGTTACGTGATATTCAAGATGTAGATAAATGAATGAGACAAGAACAAAATTCTTTTTGTTTGTTTAATTTTTTTTATTTTTTGCATTTTACCAATTTTAGATTTGTATTTGAGAATTCTATTTTATTATGATCCACAAGTATAGGTATTCTGGCGAGGTACCTTGATCTATGCCGGATGTTCTGACATCGTCCGTGACTACTTCCTGTAGTAAGGGGGCCTTGAATTCACTTACGAAGTCTTAAACTCGATTATTTACATTTTGCTGCTAAATGTAAAGTTCAGTACAACATTTATATACCGTAAGTATCAGCCAAGAAAGGCTCTCAGATGCGGTTTACAATGAAATGTTTTTTAGCAGCTATTCAGCGTATATACAATACGTTCGATACTCACATATCACCAGCCAAGGATAATATCGAGCATCTACCCATTTTAGAGACGGGTTTACCCCAGCAATTGGGGATAAATGACTTGCTGAGGATCACCGCAGAAAAGTCAGCTAGTGGGAAGTTTCGAACCCGATACCTTTCGGTTACGAGTCCGGTGTTCCTACCACTCGACTAACTGCTTCCCCCCCCTCCCGTACTTATCGTTGCCCATGCTTTCTGTAGCCTTCAGAATAACATTGAGGGCCACTGGCTGTTGCGATCTTTTAGTAGTATAATACACACTTGGTAGCCACGCTATTCTTCGTTGAAAGACTTAGATTGATGGATGAACAACAGAACATCAGTCTCCTGTTTTCCATTATAAATACCAGCCTGATAGTCTTTAGCAAGAGAAAAACCAATTATCGCCCGATATGCCGCATATTTTCTTCGATATAGTTATTCACTGTTGTTCGTACTGTATTCGTAGTACCAAGTGGATTTTAGCTATACATAGTTGCAGGAGCTGGTCTTGCTGAAGAGCTGGCAGGATAATATAATACGATAAAACATTTTACATTTGTTAAAATTAAATGCATGGTTCTCGTAGTTGTGGTAAAGCTGCGGAAGTTCTCCGGTAGCTTCAGGGAAATTATGACCCCTCAAAGAAAAATACGTCGAAAAATCTTGGCATCTGGTGGAGTATTTGTGTGAATATTTTCTACCATGTGATAAAAATGCCTCTATTCTACATCGTCATTAGATGTGTGTATGATCTCCACTTGTTAACCATTTCTCCCTTACACAGCTGGTGACTACAGTGGGTAAAATTGATTTTACAACACTGCCACACCCTTAAAAACCCTATAGATTTTGTCTGTGATAGTGCTATATTTGCTGGTCATCCAAAAATAGCTGCGGTAGTATTTATGTGAGCATTAACCCAAGTCTATATGGATTATTACAGCGTTGATGGTATGTCAATTTGGGAAAGCATTTGATTAAATTTAAATGAGTTCTTTGCAGCTTTAAGAAGCTTACTCCTTTATGATTTTGTGGGCTTTGTTTCGGACCTTGCTGCTACTGTTGCTCTCTAATCGAGACTTAAAAGCATCACAAATATGTTTTTAACATCAACTAAACATACCTGATTTGTATTTTATTGATATCGACCAGTTGTGCCTGATGTCTCCTTAGCTAATGTCAACTACATGAGTTTCGTTTTTACGACAGGTTACGGTTACACCAACTCATACTGCCCGATGTCTCTTCAGGTAACATTGACTACACTTGCCCATCAAGTAGCGACTGTGAGATCACGAAACGACGCCGCAAGTCATGCCAGGCGTGTCGCTACCACAAATGTATACGGGTCGGGATGCTCAAAGAAGGTCAGTCATGTTGTAAACACGTAATAATGAACCATGTTGTAAACACGTAATAATGAACCATGCTGTAAACACGTAATACTAACCATGCTGTAAACACGTAATACTAACCATGCTGTAAACACGTAATACTAACCATGCTGTAAACTCGTTATAATGAACCATGCTGTAAACATGTAATACTAACCACCCTGACACTGATTTCTGATACAGTGTTAATTGTCTTGCATGTAGACATGAAGATATGAACCACTAGTGATCGGTGGAAGCGGTTTGGTAAACGTAACCATGATTCAATAAACACTAACAATGCTAATTCAGTAATCGTGGGTTACTGGTGGGTGTAAGGCTGAGGCCTGGATCTTAGTGGCTGGGGTGTATAATACCTGATAATCTCGGTGTTGACTTGTCCATGCTGTTGTAATATACATTCCCAATCCCACAGGATGCAATTATACTTGACCTAACTTTTGACTCTTAGCAAACTCAGCATGACCGACGTAAGTGGAGTGGAACAGAACGCAGGTAGATGCATTATTTCTAGGGAGCAACTCCATATCTACATAATATTAATTTATGATTTATTGTGACATTATTAGAATAACTTGATACAGCAGGTTGGGTCCGTGTATTTTATTCCTTTGCAGTGCCTTAATGCACTCTAACTGAGGTCCGTTAGTTGAGTCTGCAACTGTTCTGTACCTGATAGTAGTTGTGTTTTGTTCGGCCATGATGTTTAGGGACTGTCAACCAACAGTTCAGGGTGTATGCACTGAATCAGTGATCTATACCTCACCAATCAATATGATCGATCGACATGAAACATCGCGTTGGGAATGTAACAATTATTATCAAAGTAACGATTATTATGCCACGTTCGAGCTGTACTATCTCCTGTTGTCCTGTTAACGAAAACTCTCCCAAGAATTCCCTCATTTGGGACCTGTTTACTTCCATTTTGCCAGCAGTAGTCACCGCTCGATGACTGACACCGGGACCTGTTGACTTCCATTTTGCCAGCAGTAGTCACCGCTCGATGACTGACACCGGGACATGGTGCGACCTGCCGCGGTATTCAGAACCAATTAAGTTGGAAATTAGCGAACACCTCATCCCCGATTATCTTGCGGGAGAAACTTGAATGTAGTCACAGTAACACAGATAACTAATAACTACATAAACCCATGAGGAGATAATAAGAGTAAACAACATGGATACATTCATAACAGAAACCACTATACATTCCAGAGTAAATGGCATATGCCAACTATTGTTATTGTTTATGTATTGAGAGATTGACAGTCACGTTCTTCCCAGCGGCGGCCGCGTTAGTCTGTACGAATAAATAATAAGAAATCATTCCCCCTTTTAAGACTAATGAAAATTTATTGAAACCCCAGCTTTCACATACCCAAAGAATGCTTCTTCTACTGAATCTTTTCTTCAACCCGCCAATGGCACATGCTTTCAAACTTATACGAAGTGTGGAAGATTTATTTGATTTTTTTCACCGGTACTTTTCTCTTGTAGATTTTACTTAGTTATGAACATATCACGCTCAGCAACGTTTACTGCTTCTTATCTCCGTTATCTCATCTCTCAACAACTCAACTACTTCCTGTTTCACCAGGCTTCGCGCCTTTAACTAAGAAAAAAGAAAAAAATTCTCCCATGATTCCCGAGACGAAGTATCGATTTGTTGAAGTTTTCGCGATCCTTTGTTTTTGTTGGTCTCATAATTATACATCGATCAACGCCTCGCTTGAAGTCGAATAAATCGAATCCCGTCTTACGTTGCCTGCCCACACTCGGGCATGAAGCCAATATGTTTCCAATAAAAAAGTATAAGTATAATCCAGTATTTGTACTGTACTGGTTGGTATGTTTTATACGAAACATATCGGACCATAAGTCACGGGAGAGATAGCGGCTAAAAGAGATATTTGATTTAAATTACTGTGGAAATAGGTTATCAGGCATATGTGGTTATGTGGTTATGTGACATCGTAGCATTGGACTGGGCAATATTGAACATATCCGGTTTAGAGCACTTACCATGTGTTCAGATTATTAAATGATTAAATGATTAAGCTAGACAAGCGTCTGAGTACGGTATAAGTACAGTATAAGTACAGTGTCTGCCAATGATTCCTTATTGCGTCACATTACAAATGTAGTACTCCAGATAATATATTCCTGTATAGAAAGCCTGACTATTGCGTAAATACTCGACTCAACCACTCACCGCAGGTGCGCGCTATCAACATGTTTTCGTAATTCATGGATAACGATAGAAACCCAGTGGTTATTGGATTTTTAGATGACAAAGTCTATTTACAATAGAACAAGAAATTCGTTACACCAATTCACATCTATCGTACTCGTAGAAGTTTTTTGAGGGGAATAAAAAAATGAAAATTGCGAAATCAATCTGATACCGCAAAATTGACACTCCATAAACTCAAATATACCTATACAACATTTTTAGCTCACCTGAATTTATGCTCGGTGAGATTTTCTGATCGGAGTTCGTCCATCGTTCATCTATCCATCCATCCAATGTTATTTTCTTAAAAAATCTTAAGACCCGCTTATCACAGTATCTGCTATTTGGCAAATATTGTCTTGGGTTAGTCTCTTTTAGATTTGTTCATGGTATCATCATCGCTGCTAGGGAAGGTAACTTATACCAATGTTCGTTCTTTTTCTTAAAAATCTCAAGAACTGATTATCACAGAGGTCTGCCATTTGGCAGATATTTTCCTTGCGTTGGTCCCTTCTAGATTTGTTCATGGTATCATCCTCGCAGCAAGGGGAGGTAACTTCTGTCAATGTCCATACATTCATCTGATATCAATATTTTCTTAAATGATCTCAAGAACCGCTTATTGTGGATGTCTACTATTTGGCATACATTGTCCTTTGGTTTGTCACCTCTAGATTTGTGCCTCATATTGTCATGGCAGTAGGGGATGGTACCGATGTTTGTATTTTTACTTGAACAATCTTTTTCTCGAGAACCATTCATCGCGGAAGTCTGCTCTTTGCCAGATATTGTCCTCGGGTTAGTATCTTTCATATTGTTCAGCATCTCGTCAGCAAAGGGGTCATTTCTATTACCTTTTTTATTTGAAAATACATATCTCCATATACACTCAATCCAAAGTTTGCCATTTTGCAGATATTGTCTGCGTAGGTCTCATTCAGATTTGTTTATGTCATCTCTATTTAAGCAATTGGACGTGATTTTAGCCAAGGTTTATTCACAAATCTGTATTTCCTCGTTTCGGTATCTTAATGGATATTTTGTCAGGTCTGTAGCCTGTTGTTATGTAGAGTTTTACTAACATTTTAATGTGTACAGTAACTATACCCGGAAACGTCGTCACATCACACAGACTACAGGCCGCTACAACTAGTAGCCAATCATAATTATTATTATTAGTGAAACACTGATTTATTCATAAATTTTTGGTAGTTCTATCACATACTGTACAGAGTGAAATGTTACAATAGTATTTGAGTGTTGACGTTTTTAAGTAATAGATGCATTGTTTGATGTTGCGACATGATATATTAATCCTAATGTTAGAGATCACCAGATCAACGATGTTGGTTCTGTGGGTATTCTTGGAGTGTTTGGACGTGTCTACACTACGCAGTATTTTAAACATGACAAAAACCAGGACACGAACTCTGCAGGAACATCTTGGTTGTTCTTGTATCCAGTAATAAATGAATATTTATGAGATGACTACAACCTTTCCGGATGACTACAACCTCATAGCAACGTGTCAACTAGTATAGATATACACAACGGGGGAGGTGCAACTGGCAACATCAAACATCGGCAAACAGTTGGAATATCGGTTGATTCGCGAAATATCCCGCAAAAATTATTACATGTATGTGGCAGCAATGCTTGAAAAATTTGTACGGCCTAAAGTTGGACAGCTAACTATTATCGTTGCCTTATTAGACGTTGTACTTTATATTGTAAGCTTTTTATCTTATAGCCGTGTACATCTGGCCCAGAATTCCCATCGAACACCTACATAGCTTGATATAATATGTATTATGTATAGTTGTACAGTCAAACCTCTATTAAGCGGCCACCCACGGGCATCACGAAAAAGTGGCCGTTAAGACAGGTGGCCGTTTAATCCAGGTTTGACATTTTGACTAGTGTACATGTCGGGAGGAATTTGAAGTGACCGTTATGACAGGTGCCTGCTTAATACAGGTGGCCATTCGGACAGGTTTGACTGTACGTTTATATTCCCTATTTCCATACTTCAGTGATTTTTATACATACAGTAATTTTTTATGGGAAATACTCATATTGGAGATTATGGCCTACTTAAACTTAATACCAGTTGTTCACTGATTTATACTTAGTGAAAGTGGTCACTTGATTTTAAGCTGCACTTTGCATATTTAATTAATTGCGCCTACAATGACATTTTTGAAAGAAGTAAAGAATATTCCTTAGTAAGGAAACGTTAGCGCCCGATAGGCTAAGGTAATTTCAACAAGTTTTTTGCATGCATGTAATGCATGTCTAATACAAAGTCTTCCCCTCTCTGGGTATAATTAGCTGTTAGGTGGAATGTTGATATGTCAGATGATCGTGACACTTGGGGGTACATGAGAATCACCCTTCTCCACGGAGATGTCACGATACGATATCACGATAGGGTGTAATCACATATTCCCTATGCTTCTAGCCAATGTATTACAGCCAGTGTATTAATACATATATATATAACGTAATGGAAGCAGCGCCAAATTCTATAATCTATCTCAGAATTTCACGAGCAGATTTACACATGTTAAGGTCGTTAACTTTTGTGTAATTGAAGATGCGTAGTTTTTAATGTTCATATCTTCATAATTATGTCTTCATACTCATGAAATGGTGTGTAGTTGATGAAAGTGGACTTATAAGTTTAGCTGTCAAACAAACCTTACATAAATAATAACTGTGAAAAACTTATGTCTGTGATGCAATGGTACGTAGGAATATACTTGGAATAGGCGATACATTAACGATGTTATTTAAGTGTGACAAGGGTTGAGATCGTGTCCGAATACTACATCAAAAGTCACCTTGTAATAGATTATAAACCTTACCTGACCAATATTTTAATATATAATAGCTGCTTACTATGAAAAACTTGCATAAATCGGAAACTTGTGGAATCACGAATTTGTCGCGAATTTTTTCAATTTCTTCTCAATGTCGCTGTTGACTCCAAAATTTTTTGCATGCTCTTATGCTTCTTATTCAGCCACAAACACTACTTTTGGTTCTGAAATTTTCAATTATTGTATTTTTGTGTGGAAAACAATTCTAATTACTAGCTATGTGTCATCAAAAATACAAGTTGTCTAACTCGCCAAAATAATTCTCCCAAGCTCCATTAGACTATTTGGTATTAACCTGCCAACCTTTTATCATTCTATGAATTGGTCCTTCCAGCAGAGAGAAATAAACTTACCAAATTTCCCAAAGGTTTTTCCACTTGTAAACAGCAAATTTATATTCATGAAGTGTCTGTCATGTTGATGTCCACACATTATGTACAAAGCTTTGCCGCAGTTTGGTACTCTCGGATTTCTATGTCTTTCTGCTATATTTCATGAGTCTTACAGCTCGCGATTCAAGTAACCAAGAGAATAGATCATCAGACGTGAATTTTGGAACACCGGAGTCCAAATCTCATTCTAGCCCGTATATGACCTGTATTATTTTGAATTAAAAAGCCATAAGGTCCATCTGCTAATTGGGTTTTGTGGAGTGCTTGCAGTATTGGTAAACATGAGATTTTTCTCTTTGATACGGCAGTACCTCGGGTGTTTCAGATGTTTCGGATACTGGTAACATCGTTTCTCATCGGATTAGACCTCTTCTATTTCATGTCACTGTATATTATAATCAGATACGAAATATTTTAGCATTGTGTGCACGGTGAAATGAGTAGTGCATCTATTGGCCATTCATTGCTAATACTGCGAATGGACAATGCTCAACCCTTGGATATTATTTCTATAAAACAAATTCAGTGCGATGATGAACACGAGCAATAGTTTGGGTTCTTGATTTTTCTAAAGTTTACGACTAATTAACTACTAATGACTAACAGGGCCAAACATCGCTGTCTCGCATGTATAAAACAAAAGCACCGTCAGTTCGTGTGGAGGGATGTGAATTGTGAGAATGTGGTCAGAAAACATAAGGCCTTAGCGTTTCAAGATCAATTCTGCCATTTCATTTAGCACACAAAGATGCAATTTTATTTTTCCGAATAAGGTGTAATGTTATTTAGCATACACTTTTATTAACAGTCGAGTTTAGAAAAAGCTCATCACACTGGTATTTATTAACTAGTACTATTTTAATTTTTACTGATTTACATCGTATTTCTTATTTAAGTTATTGTTCGGTAAACAGAAAACGTATTTTATCTATATTAAAAATTGTTTTCTGCTCTCATACTTAACAGGATGCTTTCATCTAACATTTATGAACCTGTTTACATGAGACTATAAGATCATGTAGGAACTTGACCTAAAGACTTAACAGCAAGACATCTTCTTATTACATATCAGCAATTTCATAGACATTGCTAATTGTTAAGATAAAGCTTGGCTGGCTACCTATCAGAAAACCAACTGACTAAATCAACTTAAATGAGGAATACACCTTTATACACACGCAGCAACAACAATAATTCATCCACCAAAATAAATATTCAGGCTAATTTTGCAAGAACCAACTGCGCCAGGATTTCTTTAATAATCAGTTTATTGTATCACTTTCATCATTGAAAAGTATCAAAAATAACATGAAATGTTTTGATATATATTTATATATCACGAGTATTAAGACGTATTTTGGTGCAGTGAACTAGGTCGGTCCGGCCACTGATGTTGCACCATGACACCCAAGGACTTGAGCAGAAGCAGATACTCCGCCGCACGCGCGCACAGGTTCTCGGACCCAACTAATTTGTCCAAATTTGTTTCATTTTCAAGATTTTAATATGGAATCCAGAATATATAGGTAATCTGTAGTCAATTTTACTATTTTTACAATATACATGACACATTAAAATTCAGTATTGTCCCGATCGTGAAACGAGAATGTTTGGTATAGCAGTGCCTTGGTCATTATTTTTAGTCCTACCTTGTCCAAAATCTAACTACTCATTACTGTTCTTATATATATATATATATATATATATATATATATACACCACACACACACACAAACACATACACACAC
>WURV02165524.1:0-14998 GCA_011762755.2 Epimenia babai
TGACAGTGCCACACACGGAGAGACCATGTCAAGAAGTGACAGTCCCACGCATGGAGAGACCATGTCAAGCAGTGACAGTGCCATACATGGAGAGACCATGTCAAGAAGTGACAGTGCCACACATGGAGAGACCATGTCAAACAGCGACAGTGCCACGCATGAAGAGACCAGGTCAAACAGTGACAGTGTCACGCATGGAGAGACCATGTCAAGCAGTGACAGTGCTACACATGGAGAGACCATGTCAAACAGTGACAATGCCACACACGGAGAGACCATGTTAAACAGTGACAGTGCCACACACGGAGAGACCATGTCCAGCAGTGACAGTGCCACAAATGGAGAGACCAGGTCAAGCAGTGACAGTGCCACACAACAACAGTCATAAAGTCACGCATGTTAAGTATACATGATGCAGTCTCGATGTAAATGTTGTAGTATGAATAGGGAGCGAGTCACACGTGTCACATGCGCTACACGCGCCACAACTCACAGTGGCTGTCCCTGTTCTCTGTGGGGCTGGTCGGTTCGCTCGGCCTCAAGCCATCTTTTCGCCGTAAACTGCGGAAATATCAAATATCACGAAACATGATGGAACGTGATGGAAACATCACCAAAATGTTATAAAAACGTGACAAAGTTATGACGAAGATAAAAAAAACGCGATCAAAATTTGACTGCCACCCATTGACACCTAATTCCGCATGCCATTAATGCGAACAGCAGTTATCACAATGTAGTATTCGTTAAACAGGTACCACCAGTGCTCCCTCTCTCGTTATGTCTATGTTCTCTGTATGAAAGCCATGAAAGATGGGTCTAAACTTTTTATAAGACCGATACAAAACCAATAAATACGTTGATCATGCTCAGAGCACACTGTATACACCAAAAATTTAACGGAACATCTAAGGTCAACTGAACATTGGTGGATGTATGTAATTTTACATTATCGGCGTTGGTCAGCTTTAACATGTAGCGGTGTCATATGCTATAGATCTGATTGTTGGTAGATTTGTGTAATTATACATTATCCGCTTTCGTCAGCTTTAACGTGTAGCGGTGTCATATGCTATTGAACTGAATCTTGGTAGATGTGTGTAATTTTACATTATCGGCTCTGGTCAGCTTTAAAATGTACATTGTTAACATGTATTTAACATGTATTTAACATGTATTTGACATGTATTTGACATGTATTTAACATGTATTTAACATGTATTTAACATGTATTTGACATGTGTTTAACATGTATTTGACATGTATTTAGCATGTATTTAACATGTATTTAACATGTATTTAACATGTATTTGACATGTATTTGACATGTATTTGACATGTATTTAACATGTATTTAACATGTATTTGACGTGTATTTAACATGTATTTGACATGTTATTGTTGCAACACGGATGGGTAATCTGTTCACATTAGGAAGTAGTTGCGTGGGTGAACATTGGTTTACCCTTGATGGTTTACGCAAAAGTTATTCGCCCAACGTAACGAATGAGGCTGACCGTACTCAGTGACCATGTAATGACCAGTCCCGGTTAAGTCTGCGGTGACCTCGCGAACTATCTGTATTACCTGGTTGATACTGATATCACAAATATCTAACGATATCCGACCAATATTACAGAAGATCACCTCACCTAGTTTTGGGTGGTCGAGGCACAGTCTCACCTGTGGACAGAGGAAAAGTCAAGTTTATCACAAATAATAGTCTCAAGCCGTATCATAGATGATATAACTCATAAGGCTACAGTACAAAAATTCAGTTCACCCTTTATACCGACATGTACAGATTTAACATAGTTAACCACACATGCGTTGAAATGGCAACAGCAAGATGCGTTCTACAGAAATGTACTAACAATAAATGGTTGTAAGGGTTAATATAAATTAAAATTCACTAAAGTATTAATAAATCAAATGATCTTAAATTTAGATTAAACAGCCGAGATGTCCCCTGCCCGTCATCAATTGCTGAAGATGAAAATAATAAAAGTCATTATGGGTGTAACTCTGTTCAATCTCACTGACCAGTGGTCAGTGTTAAACACGGGTGATTCCCCCACAGATTATAATGAGAAAAGTAGCAAATAAAAACCGGTTAATGCAAACAACTTTGGGAAATGAGTCACACGAATGGGTGCAAAACACAACACGCAAATCTAGTCTCTCGATGGAGTTGCTCTAGATGCTAGAAAATGATTTTTTATGTACACAATTGATGTCAAGCATGAGAAAAAAAAGATTTTCCGTGCCGCTGAATTACATAATTCAGGACGTATCAATATGCGTGTCATTTCATAGCTAAGCAATAAAAACACTTTAATAAAATATCAACAAAAAAATACATCTTTGTCGTTGGTGGGGCACGAACCTATGACTTACATACTGTGACCCGCGTGGACCCCTACCAACTCAGCTACGAAGGGAGACATCCTTCCATATTCAGGTATTTAAGACCTTTACAACCTATTCATGGGTGAAGTATTTATCATGCTAGCCATATATAAAGATATCTCTAACCAGCAGTGATCAACAGTATAAGTTAACCCCTTTCCACACTGACATCTGTACATCACATTACTATAGCAATATAATTATGTAACAACAGAGTGCTAAGGGTTAAGTGGCAGAGTTATGGTCTGTAAAATATTAATGTAAGCTTGATGAGGGGAGGGGGGCACAGTGTATAGCAGTGAACAGATACATGGAAGAAATCCTTTTGCCTTTCAGAGGGCCCCGTAACCCATGGCTAATAATTAATAACCACAATCCAGTTTATTTCATCTCAATTCGTATTTAAATACAATTCTGATGGATGAGAAAATAATATTTGAATGATTAGTAAGTTAATAATGAACGTACTTCTGTATTTTCAAGAGGTTAGGGAAAAAAAAACAACACATATAGCAACAAAAACCAGTGCTTCACGAAAAACGAGATGATGAAACGGAGACGCCACTGAACGTTTTATAAAAATGTGCACTGTGTGATGTGATTAGTGTGATAACGTGATGGATAGTGTGATAACGTGATGGGTACGTGATGGATAATAATTGGTAAGTGATGGGTAATAATGGGTAAGGTGATATTGGGGAGGTGATATTTGTCAAGGCGTGAAGTAAGCGCAACTCGCGACGAAAGGTACAGACAAGACATCGACAAACCTTGATATACAAAGGTCACTCCGGGGTCAAACGGGGACCAAAAGTACGCATCTTTGATAAAGGCGAAGTGACGTGTTAGTAAATACATAAAACACGTGAGTAAAGGAAATTATGTGAGTACTGTAGACAACATCGACATAAGGTTTATAGATTGGTAAAACACTGTTGCGAAAATAGCTATTTTCTATTACAATTACCATTGAAAAAAAACTGGGGTATTACCTGTTACTATTACCTTTAGACTTA
Organism: Epimenia babai; assembly: GCA_011762755.2. Taxonomy (NCBI): domain Eukaryota; kingdom Metazoa; phylum Mollusca; class Solenogastres; order Cavibelonia; family Epimeniidae; genus Epimenia; species Epimenia babai. The sequence continues at coordinate 3,426 of WURV02165524.1, forward strand.
TCTATATTGCCCCTGAGATACATAATTAGCATCTTTTGATGTAAATGATGGAAGATACTTTTATATAAAGAAAAAAAATTAACGATCGTGCGCATGCTTCTGTGACTAATGTTACTACAACCACTATCCTGTAGCTGGGTATCGCTCCAAAATTCATGATTTCACTAGAATCTGTGAAGAGCATCTTCCAGGATGCTAGTCACAGGCTACCTGCAATCCACTACACGCTAGTCAACCACTACTGACCCTTACTAGTATACATCATGTGTAATCCGCCAAATAAGCTTGACCAGACCTGACTGCCCTTTAGACCATCTGTAATCCACCACACACAACTCAGCCACCATTGACCCTGATGACAGTTCAGACCATCTGTAATCCACCACACACAACTCTGCCACCATTGACCCTGATGAGTTCAGACCATCTGTAATCCACCACACACAACTCAGCCACCATTGACCCTGACTACAGTTCAGACCATCTGTAATCCACCACACACAACTCTTCCACCATTGACCCTGATGACAGTTCAGACCATCTGTAATCCACCACACACAACTCAGCCACCATTGGCCCTGATGACAGTTCAGACCATCTGTAATCCACCACACACAACTCAGCCACCATTGGCCCAGAAGGCAGTTCGAACCATCTGTAATTCACCACACACAACTCAACTACGGTTGAACCTCAGTACACATCATCTGTAATCCACCACACAGTACATGACCACTCTTATCCATTACTAACTCCATCAGCACTCCATCTACCAATCATCAGCATGGCTCAAACTTCCTGTCAATATCCCACCATTCATGGAATAATTCACGACTAATTCGAGAATATCTCGAGAAAAAATTCACGAATAATTTGAGATTAATTTGAGAAGAGAATAATGGCAATTATTCGGGAATAATTTTGCAATAATCCTGTAAATATAATTTTCTAACCCATATGAATATATGTACGAGTATTTAAACGCATACAGACAGAAAATCGTTTACACTACACACTGCATCACTGCGAGAAAAAAAAACAAGTCACAAGCTTCTGACTATTAAACCATTCATCACCATTGAATATTCATATTGTGTACATTGCCTACACTGTAATCTACTGTCACCAGTCCTGATATGCCATCTGTTGAAATGGTTCATGGAGCCATAGAAATGATATCACGAATGTAGCTCATATTGATACACTATGACCGAGACAAAGCTCCTAGGTTTAGCCAAAACTACGGATTTAGTTCCGATGAGACGCACTGCAGTTAGACGCGTGTCTATTGCACATCTCCTGTAAGATGCTGGTCAGTGAGACGCGTGAATCCATCAAGACGCATGTTATAGAAGTTGCTAAAACATTCGAAGATGTTGATGTTACCGTAAAGTTGTGATTAAATCGGCTATTTAATAATCACGTGACGCATTTTTACCATACGCAAAACACACCTCGTGATTTGATTGATCTTTTGTATTTATTTAAACAACAGAAAAAGATGCTAGGACCTTTTAAGACTAACATACGTTTATTGAAACACGAGCTTTCGCTGACATAAGGAATGTTTCCTCGGATCTTCATGAGATGGAGAATGAAAAACAAACATTTATATTCATATTTATTATGATATTTCGTATTTTTATTAAACAATCATTTCATTTTTATTAAATCAATCAGTATAAATAAGTGTTTTCAGAGTCCTGATGATCAGCGCGTCTAATCAACGTACGTCCAAACTATCACGCGTCTTATTTCGTCGCATCCCAGATGTGTCTGTACGGTACACGCCCTACTGGAATAAGTCCTATCGGAACGATACCGAACTACGACAAGACGGGCGGTGGATGCAAGCGACGCGAGGAAACGTACCTTTACGTAACCAGTACGACTTGTTGGTGTCGTTGATGAGGCGACAATAACCGTCGATCAAATCGGCGATGTCCTCAGCCATCTGACACGTGGGACAGGTGATGGTGAGGGGCTCAGTCGCTCCGGCGATCTTCAACTGTAACACGCCCTTGTACTCGCCGTCGCTCGGGTGCGTCTGGATAGACTGCACTTGGGTGAAATCAGCCATGTGTGTCGGCTGCCAAGAGCAACGATTTCCTCGTGATAAAGGTAAAGGTAAAGGTAAAGGCGAGGTTTTGGTGCTACTTTATAATTGAATGTCAGTCGCGCGTACAACGTTGCCCCGTTACACCCTCTCAAGATATTTTTATAATAAACCATTCCATAACAAATCTTTCTCGATATTCAAGAACGAAAATCTTGCTCATTTCCTTTTGTGAAAGGCGCGGGAAAAAATCCCTTCTTTATGTTGGTTAGAACTCGCAACCTCTCGCATGAAAGGCAGCGCTTCTAACCACTACACCACTGGCGCCGACCTATCACGTGATCGATAAAAATGGTTAGTTTATATAAAAAGGGTTTTGTCCTTAATGGTACTGATGCGTTCGTGTTAAACCATGTGATTAATAAAACCACTTAGCTTATGTAAAAAGAATTTCCCTTCATCTCTTAGATGCTATCCCTACATCTCTATATTTGCTTCTACATGGTCGTACCGTGAGAGCCTTCTCCGTCAGGTAGCTGATACCAACTTCGGGGCCAACAACAAGTTTGATTGACACGCTCCATCCATGCTACAACAATAATATTGACAAGTGCTACAAAAACAAACATGAACATTCGACATGTACATCTGAATTATAACATAACGTATCTAAGGTACCTTCACGTACGAGACACAACACGGTGTGAACAGCGATGCACAGTGGACATGTCTGTATGTGTGTATAAACGTGCTGGCATGAACCTGTTATTTAGGCTATTAATACAATCCTCGCCTCGATGGCGGTTAACGTGATGTCAGCGAATATGGTTGTATGTGTGAATGTATAGTGGGAACAGTTTTGCATCCTGAGCACCCAGGTTCAATTCCCGCTCCCACCAGTATAGTACTGGTGGAGTTTTTCTGGCAAAAACCATCTAAAACCAGTGTGCCCATGGGGGTCTGGATAGTCCTAGCAGAGTAATTAGGGCTTTCTCACTTTGACATGGCTGTGATTCTGATGCTCTACTGATGTCTCTATTTTGCTTACCTCCCCCTCTCTGTCGGTATACCACTCATACTCAACTATTAACTATCATAGTCTTAGCAGAGTGTGTGACATATGTTGCCTGTCTCAAGATTTTTGGAACCAGTGGCATGAATGGAGGAATGTCAATTGGCTATTCAGACTTGGTGGGTTTTTCACAGTAGGTGTTTTCCCCCACCACTTCTAAGTGAGGCTAATCAATTTGTTGCGTTAGCCACATTTCTGGGCTAGTAAGTGCAGAGAGCCTGTACACGTCTCAGATTACGATCCATACATACATACATACATACATACAAATACACGTACATACACGTGTACGTACATATGTTCATATGTAAGTATGTGCATATGTATGGATTATGTGGGGATAGCCGCGTTAGTCTGATGATGAATAAGGAATCAAAGTTCAACACCTTTTAAGACTAACTATAATTTATTTCACAAGCTCTCGAATATAAATATTCTTCATCAAGTGATAAGTATGTACGTGATGATGATTATGTTATGTGAGACAATATGAGACTACTTAGTTAAGTGCTACCACTATCCGCATGTACCCCAAGACACAGTGAGATCGAGTGACAGACCCACCCCCCAACTCCCAATCACACCTTATAAAAAGGAGATAAATTACCAGGTAGATATCGTAATAAATATGACATACCGTACTGTATGGCATACTATTTTCGCCGATTATATATTTCGCCTACATAGAAATTTAGGTAAATTCGCCGATCTTTATTTTCGCCCGTAATAAAAAATAATAAACAAAAAGTTCATTTTTCACTGTCTACGATCTTTGTTTTGGTTACTGTAATAGTTACTTCCTGTTTAGTGAATGACGCCTTTTGTCTCATCTGCACATTCGTTTGCACGTTGTCCTGGTTGAGTTGCCGCCATGAATACAATCTTAAATTATTTCAAACCAGTGTCTCCGATTCCGGCCATACGGCAGTCTCTTTATCCAGTCTGATAGCAATTTAGACGTTGAAATCATAAAGGCGGCTAACTGCGCAGTTGATAAAACTGTGTCAGTGTATAGCGAAAGCGAAACCGATGCGTACGATGTCGTTACCAGTCAGTTGTCTTTCCCTAACGGCCGCAAACGTCGAAAGCGTTATACAAAAGGCATTAGGAAAGAAAGAAAGATCGAGATTGCGAAGTACGGGGATAAGGCAGTGTTCAGAAGGTAAATAAAAAATATCATATAAACAATAAAAATAATAAAATTCGCCCAAAAGAGGCATCGGCGGAATCGGCGATTATTTTACACCGGCAAAAATAGTATGCCGTACTGTAAATAGAACCAAAACCAAGATGGCTGAAGTTCTCTTGAACATTCAGGCTCTTACACATCTAGAAAAAATATCTGATAGTGAGTTGAACTGGCCGGTGTGATATTTCGGGTGATTTATCCCCGACAGCTGAATTGTTAATTGATGATTGATCAATATCCCGCGAGATTATCCTGCGAGAATATCCCCCAAGATTATCCTGCGAGAATATCCCCCAAGATTATCCTGCGAGAATATCCCCCAAGATTATCCTGCGAGAATATCCCACACGATTATCCCGCGAGAATATCCCACACGATTATCCAAAGCGCTTATCACACAAGGTTATCGCAGGAGATGACGACGACAGGGTGAAAAATGGGGCGGTAAACATAATAATCATAGCGATAACCTTAATGAGTCCGTCTTCACCACCGGATGCGATCCATTTCCCATCCGGACTGAACCGCAGACAGTTCACCCCGTTGGTGTGCCCCTGGGTGAATCACCGCACGACCGAATGTACAAGTGAGACTTACGCTGATAGTTGAACAGTTCAGTGAAGTGATCATTTATTATAAATATCCATATATGCCTAATATGATGCTAATGGCAGCTATTCAGTGTGAATACAATACCTCCAACGCGCGCGCATGTCGCCGTGAGGCATGATACCAAATGCCTATTTATTTTAGAGACTCCAGCAATGACTTGCCGGGGATCATCGCAGAAAGAGCCGATCGACGAGCGGTTTTGAACGCGCGATCCTAGAGCGACGAGTCTATCGCCATTACTGTATGTTTCCCGTATGTTCTAGACCATCAGTGTATGACGGTAGCGAACAGTGCGAGAAAACGCCCTGTTCTTGCCCAATCAGAAAGGACCATATCGCAGCTAAATTTCACCGGTTCGAATCCCATGAAAAAAACTGACATTCTTTCGCTAACGTTACTGTCTAATATTGCTGACTTTTAAGTTGGGATATATATATATATATTTACATAAATAATGGCCTCACCCAAAAAATAATGGTCCCACCCAAAAAACATGCGACTAGTTGTTCATTTGTTGTTCATGTTCACAAATATTCATAAATTCATTATTCAAAAATAACAAAATTACACTACATTCGTAAGGAGAAACTGAAAACCTAACGAGAAGTTGAGAGAGAGATCTTACCTTGTAAGTGTATATGCAACCCTTGCGCTTGATATCCCACAGCTACAAAATATGGAATTAATATTTAAAAAAAAACCGTTAACTCACATATGTCAAGATATTTGGATTGTCTTGAATGATAAATGTATATATTTTTATACGAATTTAAATGTCTAAATCGATTCATCCACAAGTTCAAAATTCAAATCGGATTGTTTCACCACAGATATTTCAGGAAAGGGCGGGTAATTCTTAGCGTCTGCTCTACTTACAAAATGGCTACCACGGAACCCTCTGTAATCCATCACTGGATGAATATGACGATATGACGAATGATTGAAATGATTTCCTTTTTTTCGATATTTGTTCCACTTTCCACTGTATTATTCAACATTGTTAACTATTTCATGCTCGCTGTAAATGCACATAATTGTATCTGTCTAATACAATGGGTTATCGGACAGGTAGGAGTAACAAGCGAGTAGGGTGAGGGGGTGACATACCTTGATGTTGCTGTCGAGCGATGCGGACGCGGTGTAGTCACCGTACGGGTGGAAGTCCAGGCTGCGGATGGCCGCTTTGTGTCCGGTCAATGTGCGCATTACTGTAATGAAATGCCAACCCGTGGTCAACGGTCACCAGCTCTTGAATACGGGTCATAATCAACTTTTACGCCGGCTATTCAGCGCAGATACAATACCTTCGACACCTGCATATACCCCCAAGTTACCAGCCAAACGCCTCAACCAGTTAGCTATCCATTCCATAAAACAAGAGGCCGAAGAGGCCTCAAGACGCTCACCTGAAAAGAAGAGAAAGAGACAAAACAGGAGCCAAAGGAGAACATCTCGATATTAGAACGAGAAGACAAGGAGACGCTTGACATCAAAAAACAAGAGGCCAAAGAGACCTGAAAATACCTATCAGGATACTGAAACAAGAAAATACAGATTCAGTGATAAATCAGGTCTAATTTCCTATATAGAGATGCCCTAAACAAATCTGAATGAGACCGACACAGACAGCATCTCCCAAATAGCAGACCTTCTCACCAAGCTGACATGAAGATAAACATTTTCAAATAAAAAAGTCGATAGAAACTACTTCCTTTGCTCCGATGACGAGATGCCGAAGAAATGTGAAAGATAATAACCGAAGGGCAATATCTACCAAATGGCAGACTTCCGCAATAAGCGGTTGTTGAGAAGAAAATGTTTTGAGAAAAAGTACGAACATCGAAAGAGGTTACCTCCCTTTGCTGCGATGACGATACCAGGAACAAATCTAGAAGACCAACCCAAGGACAATATCTGCCAAATGGCTGACCTCCGCAAAGAATGGTTCCCGAGAAAAAGATTTCTCAAGTAAAAATACAAATATCGACACAAGTTACCCCCCCCCCACCTCCCTTACGGGCATGGAGCCCGTATCGTCCAAAATATGCCAGGGTGGTCTACAATAATGCATCCAAGAATTGCAATGGTATCATTACTATAGTTGAATAACATGAAACCATGTTTCATTCCTTGGCCACCGTGTTTCATCCCTTAGCCACCGTGTTTCATCCCTTAGCCACCCTGTTTCATTCCTTGGCCACCGTGTTTTATCCCTTAGCCACCGTGTTTCATTCCTTGGCCACCGTGTTTCATCCCTTAGCCACCGTGTTTCATCCCTTAGCCACCGTGTTTCATCCCTTAGCCACCGTGTTTCATGCCTTGGCCACCATGTTTCATCCCTTAGCCACCGTGTTTCATGCCTTGGCCATGTGATAGTTTTACCTGGGTTATTTGATAATGCAACACTAATTAATTGTCTTATCTGTTGTATTTTCCGTGTGATATTCAACATAGTTTTACAGCGTGATTTTATGTCTGATACTGTGCCACTCTGCGTTATAGTTTTACTTTATATTTCCTTCATCTGTGATCATACTGTATATGTCTCATTTATTTTCGACTCATTTATAACCCAGTTCGATTTTGAACTCTATTTCTAGTTAATCATAGTAACCATAAAAGTGTCTTTGATAGCCATATATTAAAAGGGCACTCTAAATCAATAAAATCTCCTTTCATCGGCAAAATCAATGGGATCCTTTTGTTCTCGCGAACGAATCATCCGTATTTATCAATAATTTTAGATAATTTGAAATTCCTCTGTAAAAGGGAATAATGTGGGAAAATTTTGTTTACACGACCGGCTTCGTGACTTGACTAATAATACGATAACTTCACAAATACCGACTTATTCCCGCGTTTGCGTACTCGATGAAATTATGACGTACAATTTGTCACAGGCATGATAATGCCGCGATTGGACGTAGAGTAAATAACCCCCCGTTACGATCCTTAACTGCGTAATTCCAGACTGCCCTGCGCACACGCCCTGTGCACGCCCAGAAACCCTGAAAGGCATTCTGTGGATATAGCGCGTGACGTAGATACTGTCCTCCAGTGATTAGCGCCGTAGACACAAATACGAGGGAATCCAAGCACGTATGTGTAAATACGAAAGTAGTGTTATGTAAATAACCCCTCCCTCCCAGTTCAAACTAGGTCAGATGTGTGAATGTAATTAATGGGGTAAACGAATCCCCCCCCCCCAGTATTCATGGATGGAAGAAATGACATGTTGTTTGGGCGGTTTTACAACTTAATTATTTTATCATATTGACTGGGGATATATACGCCCCCCCCCCCAGCTCCATATTTATCAACGATCAACTATCAACGAGCGGTTCACGAGCTTGTGGCATGGTGGTTTATAAACGTATAGCCGGTTTTAAGTAACACGCTGATGTGGTACACTGGTGTACGGTATGACTGTCGCTAAACAGGCGAGTAGATGAAGCGGTACACCAGTGTACCGTGTGACGGTTCATTAAAACATCAGATATAAGGGAGTGTTTGATGCATGTAGGTTGTCTGTGGGAATTCGGTGGGGTTAGTGGACAAAGGATCAACCCTTTGTTCATGGGCAGAGAATGTTATTGCAAGTCAATTGTTTTAAGGGCGGTGGCTTGTCGTTGCAAGTCGATTGTTCACGGGTGGGGCTTGTTATTGCAAGTCAGTCATTCTGGGGAACGACTTGTCATTGCGAATCGATTGTTCACGTTGCCCACGGATCACCGATGGCGCAAACACTTGGCCACAAATATTTTAATCAAATAGTAGAGTATCGAACACCTATCGTTCTCGACACCCGCAACTCTCGCCCCTCGGCCAAACAATGGAGAAAGAATTAATAATCACGCTATTCTTGGCCGATATATTACTGCCAACTAATTATTCCCCCAACCGTGTAGTACAATGGCGTTAATCGCTCTCGTCGTATCTAACTGCGGATCAATCTGATAAGTTGACGCGCTCGACTGGTTTGTGCGCGCAACCGCGACGATCGCGTCCTTAAATACGCTCGTCTTTGTGTCGCACGACCTCTCCCCGCCCGCCCGCGCGCTGCGGCGGCTATAATAACCACCGCGGGTAGTCCGTTCCCACACACGAACTGCGGATATCTAACGCGGGGCGATCGAAATAACTGCCGAGATTTGGTCAATAAACTGGTAATTTCACGCACGTTGTATCTCGCTGTGATACCGCGTAAACGCCATATCGCAGCATTAATAGTTAGAGTTGTAAACCATCGGTGGTCCCGCTTACCGTAATATCTTTTAAAGTAACATCGCCATCTATCGCGGTACTTTCTGACATAGCGACGTGGGTTGCTGTATTAGCTGGATCGCATAATACGAACAATAACGGCATCGCCTCATTGACCGATTAAGGCCAAGATCAACGCGAGCTCTCGCATGCAACTATACTCCATTTACTGCACCTGACCCTGACACGGCCTACCCCTATAGGGAACCTCGCGTAAATCATAACCCGAGTGAGTCGACACGTTTCCCTCACTCTTCGTATTTTTCTGCATCGTTAATTACTACGACTGAAACAAAATGGCGACCGACGGCGATAAATCAATGGGGAGAATGGTTATCGTAAAATCTCGGGGCATTCTAGTTACGCCGAATACATAAACGCGCGCGGAGGAGAAGGAAGTACGCTATTATGTCGTCATCGTCCACCTGGTCGAATACTGGACGCGCGACCGCATGGTTACAAGCGGTTAATAGCCGCACCGATATGGCTTACATCATTATCGGCTAATAAAACACGACGTAAACGGCTAAAAAATCTAAAAATCCCAAGAGAGGTCTTGAGTACGATTGTGCCAATTTCATGAACATACAAAAAAGAGAATTAGGAACAGGTGCAGGATACGGTGATTTGAAGTACTAACTGGTCGATGGTAAAACCACGCTTCTAACCAGTACGGTGCAGCCCTAGCCCTTAACAGCGTCCAAAACAGCCCTAGCCCCTAACAGCGTCCAAAACAGCCCTAGCCCCTAACAACGTCCAAAACAGCCCTAGCCCCTAACAGCGTCCAAAACAGCCCTAGCCCCTAACAGCGGCCAAAACAGCCCTAGCCCCCAACAGCGTCCAAAACAGCCCTAGCCTCTAACAGCGTCCAAGACAGCCCTAGCTCCTAACAGCGTCCAAAACAGCAAAAGCCCCTAACAGCTTCTAACCTACACATCTCAACCACCTAAAAGCTTCTAATCAACATAGCCCTATCCCCTAACAGCTTCCAACCAACACAGCCCTACCCCCTAACAGCTTCTAATCAACACAGCCCTAGCCCCTAACAGCTTCCAACCAACAGAGGTCAACCACCTAAGAGCTTCTAATCATTACAGAATCAGCAGCTAAGAACCAGACATCCAGATTACGAGCCAAAGGAATCAACTCAACTCACTTTTGGCTTGTTCGAGGTCCCAGACCTTGAGAGCACCCGACATGGACCCTGCAGCGACCATCTCCTCCGAGTGACCAAAACGCACGCACTCCACGGGCGTCGTATGACCTTGCAAAGTCTGCAAAAACATCTACCGTTAATACAGATGCAAGATTGAGCGATAGGCCTCGTACACAACCCAGAAACGGTCAAATATACATGACCCTATAATGAACATCTTACGACGCACAATACTGGGTACCGGGGAAGCAGTTGAGCGGTACATGCGCTGGACACAAAACCGCCCACCGGTCGACTTTTCTGCGATGATCATCAGCAAGTGTTTTATCCCCGATTGCCGGACTAAACCGGTTTCCAGAATGGGTGGATGCTGGATATCATCTTTGTCGGGTGATAAGCGACTGACAGGAATTGTATAGGCGGTAAATACAGCTCCCATAAACATTCATTGTAAACAACAACCGAGAATGGTTGACATTTGCCGTTTATTAATGTTGTATCTAACCTTGACTTTTTGCAATATCCAATATTCATAACGGCCACGTTGATATAAACCCGGTATGGTATCGCGTCGCATTTTCGAAAAGAGAGATACTAGGTACATATTTCAGACGCAGATATATTTGAATGGCAAGAACACTGGACATGTAACCGAGAGGTCGCGAGTTCGAAACCCACGTCCAAGAACCTTCAATGGCCAAAACTGCGATTTTTTCTGTAATTCAGTTTATACTTTGGTCACTGTTCACTCAATAGTAGACAGGCGATTCCATCACTGGTCTAAAACTATCCTAACTACACATCGTAGACCAGTGAATGTTTGCGTGCTACAAGATGTTTCATACATACGCGATAATGCTGAAACAATGATAATAGTTCGCCCTCACATCGAGGCCAATTTAGAGTTTTTGCTCACTTAACCCTTACCACGCTGACATCTGTGTATCATATTACTATAGCACTACAACTCTGTGACAATAGGGTACTGAAGGTTAAGGTGCGTAACAGTGAGTATACCACAATTGGAAAAATGACATCCCAATAATGTAACATAGATAGTAACGTAGATAGTAACGTAGATAGTAACGTAGATAGTAACGTAGATAGTAACGTAGATAGTAACGTAGATAGTAACGTAGATAGTAACGTAGATAGTAACGTAGATAGTAACGTAGATAGTAACGTAGATAGTAACGTAGATAGTAACGTAGATAGTAACGTAGAT
>WURV02165535.1:0-14996 GCA_011762755.2 Epimenia babai
GTTCTAACATTCGAAAGCTTGTGATCTATATCTCCGCAGTGAGCCATAAAGGTGTTACCACTTAATTTGCTTATACTAGACATGTTGATATAAAGAAATAATATGGATGACATAGACATGGACATTATATACATGACACAACCATAATATGGATAAAATAAAAAAGATAAAATATAGACAACGCAGACATAATACATTTGTCTTAATGTCTTATGTAATAGATAACAGAGACATTATATAGGTAATAGAGACATTATATAGGTAATAGAGACATTATATAGGTAATAGAGACATTATGAAGGGAAAGGACGAGGTTTTGGTGCTACTTTATAATAAAATGCCAGTCGCACGTTCAATATTGCCCTGTTATATCCCTCAGATATTGTTAATAATCTATTTCACGAGAAATATGTCGCGATTTTCGAGCACGAAAATCTTGCTCATCTCCTCATAAGGGAAGGCGCGGGAAAAAATCCTCGCTTTGTGCTGATGCGAACTCGCAACCTCTCACGTGGCGGCGCTAATAACCACTGCACCACTGGTGCCGACCGATGTGGGTAATGTAGTCATCATGTAGATAGCTTATATATAATATTCATAACATAGACATTATTTTAATAACATAGATGTTATATAAATTACATAGGCATTATATTAGTAATGTAGCAAATATTAATAAAGGCATAATATAAATACAGTCAAACCTGCCCGAACGGCCACCTGTATCAAACGGCCACCTGTCATAACGGCCTCTTTTTCGTGTTCCCTTGAGTGGCCGCTTAATAGAGGTTTGACTGTAATACACATTACTTAGACATAATGAAGATCACATAAACATAATACATATACTATAGCCTTTATATAAATAATATAGACATCATAAAGATAACAAAGGCATAATATACTTGATGACATAGACATGATATTAATAATGCAGATATTTTATACATAGATAACATGGATATAACATAGATAGCAGAAACATGATAGTAAATAATAATTGTATAACGATCTCGTAATTATGGTAACACGCGGCGCAATTTAATAAGAGTCCGTCGGTGAAGCGACGCATTCTATGTAATTTGATACCTTACCTACAATTTCAATAGAGACGTAATAGTACATAATAACTGTATAACGATCTCGTAATTATGGTAACACGCGGCGCAATTTAATAAGAGTCCGTCGGTGAAGCGACGAATTCTATATAATTTGATACCTTACCTACAATTTCAATAATGTATACGCACAGTTTATTGATGCATGATATGACGATGTGACGATGGCATGAATGAAACAATAATTTTAAATCGTAATTTGGTATATTCCATTTATAAAGTTGTTCGGTATGGTGTAATATGCTAATTAGACAGCATTCCTCAATTCATAATCGTATTTATTAAGGTAAAGCGAAATGAAATGCGTTAATACGCTGGGGGACATTTCACAAGACTTAAAACTAAATTTCTAAACTAAATCAATTCTTTCCACATTCTTATTACAAAGAGTAAAAACTCTACAAGCTGAAAGTTCAAGTTTTTATATGATAAATAATTAAAATTTGAGATAAATTGAAATACATAAATGGAATCAATTTCTTTGCAGTATGCGCTGAAGAAGGTAAGAGATCCGCTGGCGTCCTTTATGCATGTCTTCATAAGACTCATATGTCGTCCCTAGACTCTTAGATCGACATCTGATAGGACGGGAAGGGTCTCATGTTATCCTCATTTATTTATGTCGCGCTATCGCGCTACATTACGGGTAGCTGCGGCGAATAATATGCAAAGTCTTTGGAATTCTGTAAATTTTCACAGAATAGCATGACTACTTGACTTACTAGTAAAGTAAAAGGAGGTTTTACGTTTTATAGTTAACGTGGTTTATCGGTGCATGTTTATCGACTTTAGAGAGAATGCGTAATAATTATGTCGAATTCAGATGTATATTGCCTCACAATTTTTCTGCCTCAGTTGCGCATTTTCCCACCATATTTTACGTCGATCTACGAGACATTTATTCTGACACTATAAGGACGTTGGTAAAATGGAGTTAGTGTTCAACTCTAATGTGGAAGAATTAACGTCGTTGTGGCTCTTATGCTTGCAAAGGACACTTCTCCGGAAGTGCTTACACATGCCAAAGTATAAGAAAAACTTCAGTGCGTAAACGACGTTATAGAGCTTGGATGTAATGGTTTTTATTAGCGCGTCTCGCGGGATGAGAGTGTTGAGGTGTAATTGCCGTAGTTTGATTATACCGAATATCAAGGACGATATAGCGAATAACAACGCCAGGAATACGCTGCTCCACATTAGTGGGTCGTTTCTTGAACTGAAAGCCACACTACGTAAGTTCGCTAGCGTCGTCTGGTTCGAAATATACCGCCGATTATTAAGAAGCGTCGAGGACCCTCCCAGAGATCGTCCAGTACGAATAATCCTCTTGACTGTGAGAACCGCAAAAAGAAGAGCGAATAACGCTGGTATGATGAAGGTGAATACGTCGCCGGTAATCCACAGGTTCCGTACGTGTTTCATTGCCGTGAGAATCATGGCGCAACTACGAAAGTTTCTGATGATCAGTACGCCGCTTGCCCACGTCAGGTAAAGCATCGAAACTGCCGCGAAGATGAAGACCGAAATTATTATAGTTCGCGTTTTGAACATAGTGAAGACGTCGATAGCGAATTCGCGACAGTTTGCGTATATCCATACATTGAACATGGCCAGACAAACGTACCAGTGAGACATAAAACCGGATAGTTGGTGAAGATACGTCACAATTTGACAAACCCCTTCAATAGTAAAAATATCCACGCTAAAGTACCTCAAGTCCATTATTAGCACACATAGAAGCATTATCACGTCGAAGATACAACACGCGATGTAGTATTGACTTGTGGTTACTTTGTGTAAAGCCCTACACTTCCAGAATACGACCGCGCTAATGACGTTGAGAGGAATACCAGCACCGACGATTACCGGAAATAGATACGTGTCAAGGTCATCGACAATCTCCTGAAGCCTGCGCGCCTCTCGCCCCATCATGGGCAGAGTGACATTGCCGAAGGCGTTACCCGGACTCGTCATGCCTCAGCCACGCCAGCAGCATGAAGAGCTACCCTGTACAATCGATACAAAATTTCCATTAGTCATATGAATGCGATTAATATATTGGAACTTAAAGCCACGAGGTATTGAATGTGTTAACACTTAATTAAAGTACAGTGGATGCCTGGCGATCTATCTACAATCAAGCATAAAACTCCTCGTGGCTATGCCGTTACTATTCAAGGATGCGTATTTGGGTCGACCACAATCCAGACCCAATCAATAAATTTTACTATATTTCAACGATCCACATAGCTTTGTTGACGGCAGACTCTATCTGATATGGGTATTCACACTGGCTTTCGTATACAAACATACGTCGTCAAGTGTAGTGACTGAATAGCATAGACACAGGAAATATTTACTCGGAGCCAAATAAAGGGAGCGTGTCTATGAAGAATGACAATGGACTGCACAAACAAAGTAAGATCAATGGCAACGGGTGAGGTAAGAAAATCAACAAAAGCTACCAACAGGTGCTATTGATAATATAGTGGAGGAAATATCAAAGGAGTTCTTGGGAGGTCAAAGTGAGGTTTGAAACAACAGTGAGTAGATATAGCGGCAAAAGAATTGCAAGCAGACGGGCAATCACAAGACGTGTAATGGATCTCACATGTTAAATGCACGAAATATATTGGGATTGTACCGTATAATTCGCAAGTCGTGCGCCTGTATCGCTTCTCAAGCCGATAAATAATGTCTAGCTATCTTTCTGATACGACACCAATATTGGGAAGCACTTCTTGACTGTAGTTATATTTCTCCAACGACACGTCAGCAAAATCTCCCTCGGGATTTCGTCGACCGTTTGGAGACATCGTGGATTCACTGCAGTTATCATGGAACACAACAGCTACCACCCAAAAATGGGGATCATTTAATAGTTTTATGAATGATAAAAAATATAAAAGCATATCTATTGCGGCTACTTCATGGCTGTGCCTTTCTCCCCAACGGTAACTAAAGCACGCACCTATTTACTGTGTACCTGCTGAGGCATTAATTTTGTTAACGTTTTACGTTTTCAGCCGAGCCTGACGCAGCCATTTTGCGATATATCAACCACTAACTGTTATCCCCGTTGTACACATTATGTTCGGATAGGCTGGCATGATCCGTTGTTCAGGCATCCACGACTGAAGAGAGACAGCGTGTTATTAGCTTAAATTACATGAGCTATCCGCGAACTAAGAACACCATCTTACGATGCGATTGGATATTTTTTACAACCGCAGGCTTGCAAGAGTTCTCAACTCGCTCTACTTTGAAACAGCCAGACTTCGCCTATCCTCGTGCCATCCGGTGATGCGCGGTTGGAGATTGAAAGAGTATTGTGAACAATGTTATAACCTTATACAATGAAAATGCTCTCGTGTCAATAAACTTTCGTTAACCATAAAAGGCGTTACCATTTTAAGACGGGCAATCACAAGATGTGAATGGACTCTTTCAATCTCCACCCGCGCATCACAAGATGGCACGAGGATAGGCGAAGTCTGGCTGTTTCAAAGTATTGACCTCAACCTAGGAGACAACGGTATACACGTCAACTGCTAGCCAAAAAAGCTAGCAGTTGACGCACGTTTTCGGGTCCGGCGGTATCCCATTGTTTAGCCGGCTAGTAGTTGACGCACGATTTCAGGCCCATTGTTCTCGGAGCTTACCCAACGACCCGGCTAGCAGTTGACGTATAATCCGAGACAACTATAGCCTCGGGGTTTATAACCCTTCCCATCATAGCTCATTCCTTGAAATGATCAATTTGTTCACATTACATTGTTTCAGGGGAGTATGTTAATAGAATAAGTGCTATCGCGAGAAGAGCTATACCATACATGACTGGTTTCCCTATTTTAGACGACAGCCATATGAATGTTTAAATCCTAACGAAATAATGATGGATTAACTTTAAGTTTAGAAATGACTCATAATTTTCTCATCTGTTCGTCAGCGCGGATTTTATAGGCGATTTGGTCTTTCAATAACAAAGATCGGTAGACTACATACAATTGTTCCCTTGAGCACAGCTGTTTCTATACAACGGTATTATTGACTCCACAGTCATACGATATTGAATCTAGATGTAATCAACCGGGTTTGGCGGACGATTAGTTCGAAGGCTATCGGTATATACTAAGTGCACTCCACATACTATACACCTTGTTCCTTGACCGTAAAGGAGGCCCGAAGAATGGATAAGAGGTAAAAGGCAAAGTGCAACATTTTAAAACCGCAAGAATAAACTCAGACTCACAGATGCGGTTTACAATCAGTGATCGCACGTCAAAATGATATCAAGAATGTAGGTATCTGTTTTGGATACGGGTTTACTCCGTATCGGAGATAAATGACTTGCTGAAGATCATCGCAGAAAAGTCGACTGGCGGGCCGCGATTTTTCGGTCACGAATCCAGTGCTCCTACCAGCACTCGACTAACTGTTACCCGCTATATTTCGCTTTATTCTCAATACATTTAAGAACGACAGGGGGTAGAATTGTGACGTGAATGGATAGAGGTGCCTTTCCTGCAAGACTGAACACTGCTCGATGTTTTTACGTGATACCTACAAGATAATATATATCGATCACTAACGTTAATGATGGTAGCCATTGTGGTTGTCTAAGTGGAGAGAAACACACAAAAAACCTTTTTTCTCTCGTGGGACGCGAACCCACGTCCTCCAGTAGGGTGCTCTACCAATCCAACTATAGGGGTAGATTTTCTCCTCCGCATATCATTATTTAACACCATAACTGGTATTTAAAGTCCTTATTTAATGCCAGCGATAGACACAGCTGTCTGTAAAAAGCATGGTAGACTATAAATGGAATTGCAGATTTTTTTACCTCTGCTTAAGGCGCATTTCTCTCCATTGATTAGTAAGCCATAATTGCGATAGGTTGTACAGGCTACATCGACGAGTTAATCCACAGGAACCATATAGTACACATAGTCTTTTTTACGCTTATAATGCGTTTACTTTACCTATAGTTAGTACCCAATCATTTTCTTTTAGGTAGGGTAGCCGAGTTTGTCAATACGAATAAGCAAAAGAAAAAATGGGACGCCTTTTAAGGTTAACGAAAGTTTATTGACATGAGAGCATGTTCATTTTATAAGGTTATAACATTGTTCACAGGCTTATATTGGGTACCCGTGGATACCTGTGACGTATATTAGATACCCCTGTAAAGATCTGACAGTCAGTGTTTGCTAATCGATACAAAAACACCGTCATCGGCAAACTTGGTAAATGCTCCGGCCGTGTCAGTCTTCTCGGGTAATCGTTGCTGGAAAAGTTCGTTTAACCCTACTGAAAGGATGAGGAATGGCGTACGTCAACGCTGCCAAAGATCCGTCGGATAGGGCAAACTGAGTCGTCATTTGAGTTCAATCCGAATTTCATTTGATTAAAATAAAAATAGGTTTGAAACGAACCGAATATTCGCGTCATGACGCAACATGACGTTGCTGAGGAGCTTCGTCTGGCGACGTGCAAGAATCCTAATTAATGCCTGTGTGATCGCATACGGTAAACCCGCTAAATCGCCGTCTGGTGACGTAAGAAAGCTCAGTTAGAAAGGGCCGTCTTGTGGCGAAAGATAACTCTGAACAATCACGTCTAATAACGCGTCTTAACGCCGCTAAAAGGCCTTGTGACGATGTGTAATAACACCTTTAAATAAATCGTATGGTGACGTACTATAACGACGTAGACGAGGAAGGCTTCGTCTGGTGTCTGGTGTCGTCTACGATAACGCCGTCATTAAGGGGTGATCGCAAAAGTATTGATAGGTATGTTGATATATATATATATATATATATGTGTGTGTGTGTGTGTGTGTGTGTGTGTGTATTTGCAGCTATCAAACGAAATTAACCGATATGGTTATAACTACGCAGCAATGAATTTCCGATCAATAATTATTAGGGACATAAAAATTGAATAAACAGAACGTATAGACGTCAGAAGAAAAACAAATATATCAGGACCTGAAAAGCACATAGATAACGAGACCAATGTCGTGACAGCAGTGTAACAATGTAATTTTTAGTTTCGCCTTCAGTCAAGTCATAATCGATAAATGCAAAAACGGTGGCAATTCCGTGATCCAAACAAATGCAGATGAATCGAAGGCATAGGAAAATATTTAGCACAATTAAAATAGCGAAATATAAATAAAATATAATTTAATGTCATTTCGACATCATTGTGTATTTCTTTTTATAACTATCATAAATTTGAGGCTAGTATATATCTACTTACGTGAACGTTGATGATGGCATTCCACATTTTCGTAAACGCCGTTATTCAGCGTCGCGATCGTATATTTGATCAAAAAATGCCTATCGAGTTGTCAAAAATTCAAAGAGTTGCAGTAATTATCAGCGAGTGCGCGCATCACCACGTAAAGCAAGCTGCGCGTTGCGGACTGCCTCTGAAATATTCGAGCAAGGCGAACTGGTTGTGCGATTGAATCATTGGTCCGGGTAAATTATTGTGTGCCGCTTGTTGTTAGAGGTAGCCATCGATTATCCGCGCTCGTCGATTGTATTACAAGCATAATTAAAACGAAACATCTAGCTTTACAGATTATATTAACTGTATGGTATTAATTGAAGTGTTAATCAGTAACGAATATTCGACGAATGTTGATAAGGGAAGCTATAGTGGTGTATAAAGGAACCCCTCGGTAGTGGCCTAACTGGAATTTTTGAAACAATGACAATATGTTGATGTCTGATGTCTATCATATACATTTCTAATTCAATATAAATAATGTAAACCATATTATCACTTATTTTATCAAACAAGTCCCGATGGATACTTTCAATGTTTTAGATTTAATAGAATTTGGACTCATCAAGCTGTAGCTTTTCTGTCCCTCTTAATACCATGGATGAAGTCCCTCTCGCGCGTGCGGCTGGGAGCCTCTACCTCCTATATATCATATTTTAGTTGCCTGTTCTCCCAATACTTCTTCAATGCACTCTTGAATAAATTCACTGTTTTTGTAGATACAACACATTCGACTCGGGCCACTAGTTCTCTCGAATGTATCTACATTAATCAAACAAAATACTGCAAGATTTCTTTTATTGTTCAAATGTGCAATTTTATTACAAATGTTATAAAATAACTTTTCGATGTATAATAGTTTATGGGCTTATGGCTGCTCGACGAATGGGCAAATTATCTCTTCAAATATCATCTGTGGCAACACAATATCACATAAAATGGCACAGTTAACCGTCTCATAAGACTTATATACCAAATTTAACTCGGTATATATTGGCACATCGCGAACGGACAGTATTTTGACTTTTTAACTTTTGATCATGGATCATTAAATAAAACAACAAAACATATCCAAAAGATCGTCTGTTCTTTTCGGTATTGACATCGTGCACGTGATGCACGTCATCTTCGGAAACCTCTTCAGTGACCGTCAGATCTCTAAACTAGTGATAGGAAATGGGAAATACACACAAGAAACCCCGCCTCTGATGAGTCTTGAATCCACGACACCGAAATTACCAGCCTGATGCTTTATCAACTTGGGTAGTTGTAATGGAATATCCCCCTCTGTTCGAGTAGAACTTCTTTATTTGGATGTACAGCAGCCCACCGATTAACCGCCCCTGCTTCTCTCCGCAAAATTCTACAGTCCGATTTCCTTCTTAGTTATTCATATCATCATCCGCAACATCTCGCCTCCCGCCATCCACGATAAATTATTGCGTACAAAATGTATTAATCAGTATTAATCACACGAATTTTCAGCCCGCAAACTCCAGTAATCGTAAAGGCGTCAGCTACGTGACACCGTCGTCTGCTATCGGCGCGCCATTTTGTGGTCGTGACCAATGCCGCGACGGAAAGAGACGCGCTTTGGCAGTAATAACGTAGTAAACATGAAAAATTTGGATATTGTAGTAATTTCTTCAGATAAACAGACCAGTGATTGGTCGAGATTCTATTCCCGTTCTTTTCTTAATTTGTATAAATTCTACGGCAGCCTGAATAGAATTGAAAAAGATTATAAATCACAAATCGTTGCATTCTGTACATTTTCATATTCGATCAGTATCGATCGTAAGTTTGATGAAATGGTATGAATACGAAAAATGTGAGCGCGATCTATTAAATCCTGGTAGAACAGCGCGAGATTGTAAAATTTGCCGTAGGAGTTACTGTACGTCACCGATAAGTGTATAATTATCCTGAACTATTATATGAGCCAAATTAATGGTAGGGTCGCATTTTAAAGGTACGGATCTACTGTATACAATGGTTATGCCCGCCCTTAATTATTGGTATTTAATAATCATAAACGAAACGTGAGACGTGTAAATTTGTTTTTCCCGTGATATTAAAGAATTATTTTCGTTGAAATTTCGATTTTTGTACTTACAACTTTGAGGAAGATAAGCTGATCACTCTGTATACGTATCTATATCTCGTGGACATACAACCAACTTTTCAGCAGCATTTGTCTATACGTTATCGCCTTTTTCTTTTTCTGTACACGAACGCACATTTTCAAAGCCCACCTTGTCTGTACATACTAACTCTAGCATCTTGTTATGTCTATAAGTATTCTTTTTTCCGTAATGTATGTATGTTAGCCAAAAATTAAACATCGAGCAATAAAAATACAAGGGTAATAAAAACTTCATATCGGCACATCTGCGTAGTCAAAGTACAACTATTCTCTGACGATACCGAGACTATTAGATAAAAATATATTTAGATGAACGCCATAAGGTCGATAAACTATATTCACGTATGACACACGTGGTTTACACTGGGTTGGGTAAAATACAAGCATTTATGCTGGTAATACAAAGTGTAAAAGTGTTTGCTGTTTCAAACTTATAAAGTAATAAGCCTTTAATAACATAATAAAAATCATTAAAGCACGTAAATTGAAACCTCACAATGTAAGTTTACTCACTCCCAAATATTATGCGACGCCGTATTTTGGCAACTGGGCGTTTCTGCTGGAAGAAAATCGTAATGAACTTGATGTCGATCCCCAAAGCGTAAGCGCGAGAAGAGATCCATCAAGCAACTTTTAATCGTATCGCAAGATTCGATCGCTATCTGCCCAACCGCCGCCCCATTTCTTCATCATTCGGCGTTCATTCGACATAACCATCACCTGTGGCCGATTCAGCGGACCGTGTGACATGCGCAAGCTGTCAGCAACGTGAATAGACGGATGTCAAATATTATGTGCCCAAGGTTGGCGGTTATTACTACGCCGTTTTCCATCGCAATGTAAACCATGCTTGTCCATTCGTGGTGTCATCCCTATCAAACATGGGTCCCCTGTCCAAAGGGCCAGTTGTGACCCACGTGGTGGTTTAGTACCTACCTGTCTATTGTAACATAAACATAATTCATACCAAACACACGTTCTGCAGGTACTTTCGCCGGGTGATTTCGTTCTACGACCTTAGTCTCAGTATCGAGTTAAACACGTTGCTGAGAATTTGTCACTCTAATTGTAATGAAATATAATGTAATGTGATCATTAGCACAGTGCTCAGTTCCATGGAAACTCGGCTGCGCTATCGGGGATATAAATACTCGGCTATAAAATGTATACTGCAGAAAGGTAAAATGATAAACAAATTGAAATTGGAAGATGTTCTAAAACGATAAATATATACTCTTAATGAACAGTGTAATTTTGGTAAGCTTTTAATTTAGACCTAAATATCGTAATAGTACATAGTAATTCCAACGTCTATGCCGAAAATCGTAATGAAATCGTACAGCTCAGGGTTGGGCGATGTACTATCTTCGGGTTACGACCACCCTCGTAAAGATCGCAATTTTTATTGCAGTAACTTTTTCTATTTATTATCTGTGGCCGTTTTCCAATATCTTTTCATCACATTTTCTCTATTTTCCTATGGCATGACTTTACATTGATCTTGATAATACACAGTACAGCTAGGTCATTACAGATAACGTAGGCGGATCATCGTGGATAACGTCGGCGGCCTCTTTTATGGATTAACGATACCATTTCCGGCCTCGGCTATTCTGGATTTTTATTCCTTAAATGTATGTTTAACATCTGGGCTTATAAGAATAATTCGATCAAATTAACTTAAATTTATTTTCATGAAAGATTTTGGGAAACTTGTCTTGGCAGCAGCGTTCTGTTCACATCAGTAAACGTCACAATTTCCGACCCTTTCGACCAATTTCGATCAAATATCGAGGCGAGGAATTTGTGTGTATTCCCTTGTCGTATAATTTATAATGGAGAAATAAGTCTTTTTCTTATACAATTGTTAATACAGATAACAAATTTATTATCTAAAAAGAATTGACCACAACGGACAGACGCAGTAAACTATTTTAGATAAAGCCACATACCTCGTGATTAATACATGCTCCATACACACGCTCTGATATAAAACAAAAACACCAATTATGCAGCGAAATATATTAATTGCGTCTACTGGCTGTACTCTATTAAATCACGTAACAATGTCGACAAAATTTCATACTTTAGCATCTATATATTCGTACTTCATTACGCTGCTTTCCTCGACAACGGAATTACATTTGTATGTCTTCTGGATACGATAACCAGGCGGCAACGATTGTGATATTTCATCTGTCATTCAGATACCGAACAACGGGTGATTTTGGGTGCTATAAGCACGATTTCACACCACGAGTGACTTATTTCGATTATGCGGGTGGGTAACAGTGTTATTCCAAATAACTGTAACGTAGGGGACGAAGGGCAACTTTATTACATTGACGTGTGTATTTTTGTTGATTACGAACTTCCGGATACGCACGATGCTGCATCAGGTGATGGAGGTAGAAGGTCGGTTTATGTACAGGTGAATGACGCACCAATGTCCAAAGGGAATGCAGGAAAACTGACAAAAGCATATTTCATCGAACTGTAACTACTCCGAGTTCAGAATATTATTAATTTTTGATATTGAACATATGTAGAAACCTAGGTATGTATGTATCAGACATGTATGTATCAGGCAGATATGCCGATTGTATCAGAGTAAGATAATTAATTGTTGTCGCTTGACAGTATCGATTGGATATACACGGGTAATGCAGATAATGACGCGATCGAATGTGAAACCCATTTGTGGCTTGGTCGACATTAGAAACGGAACTAATCTGCAAACAGCGTCCGAATCCGCGCTACGAGAATGCTTTTGTATGCATTTTCACACATGATCAATGCGTGATCTAGAAATAATTATTATCACACAGCACTTATCCTACGACAAAACGGGATTGTTTTAATTTCGAAATGCTTGCCGCGAGTAGGGAATTCCAATGAAATGAATTGTTCATACGTCGACTATTAGCTGATAAAGCGAACCATGGCAGTTATATGAATCGAGAATCCGCTATTTTTCTCTAATAGGCCAAATTGAAATCCAGAGTCCATGTATGTAAATAGCGATAGGCTAGCATTAAAATGTTGCACTGGCCGCTAACAAAGCTAGCTTATGCAGACTCTGGTTAGCACGACACGAGGTGGGTACAATCATTTATGATAGCAACAAATCACGGTAGTGTATACCCCCGAGTCTGAGTACATAGTTGACATTTGTCCATAAACGTCTCTTGTCCCAATGCCAACAGCCTAAGGAGATGAGAAGAATTTAACGAAACCATGTTCCTAGAGTCCACAACATCGCCGCATATAAAAAATTCTTACATGACCACGCCAACAGGGCTACGCAGACCTCTCTTGGTAGACGAGGTTAAAGAAGCTTTTTCTCGAAACACGCCACCCCTACTACTATATTTATTGGCAGGGTCGGGAATCGATCTAAAGTCTTCGTGAATATGATTTTAACAATCTACCCTTACCTGCCCTCAACCGGAAGCCCATAATATCTCGGTGGTAGGGAAGTTAGTAGAGCACCAGAACGGTTACCTGGAGGTCGTGAGTCCTACTGTCATGTACAAAATTGCGACGTGGCATTGTATAAGTTACATAGTTATACCAACTTGTATTTTGAAACGGATACAAACGCTCGTTTTACCAATTAATAAAATAGCGTTAAAACCTCGTCTTTTCTTTTTTGAACAGTATTTCAATAGAAAGGCCCTATCTGCTTTTATAAAGGTATTTGCGGTACCTAATCTGAAAATGGTGATACTCATTTACATTATTTGTGACATTAATACGATGAATAAGCGAAATTTCAGGTTGATAAACCGTAAGGTTGTAGCTTGGTTTTGTTTCGCGTAAATGCAGACAGGGTGGCCTGTTTGGTGATCGACATTGTCATTTATTTGTTTAATAAAATTCAAGGTCTTTCGTCAGAGTTTCGCCTATATCCGGTATTTACATATCAAACGAGTTTGCCACTATTCGCGCGAAGTCATTTTGTCGCTACACGTTCAGGGCTGAGTTCAGCGTCGCGACGGTCGTACGTGGCACAGCCGACGACATCGTGTTTGTCTTTACATGGTGTATCGTGTTTTTAGTTTGCACAGCCGACTAGACAGCGCTCGAACAAATCGTTGCTAAATATTGACGTATTCCGTTAAGCAGTTAACGAAGGACATCGTTGAGTTTACTCATTCCGGGGGCTTTAAGCCCGCCGCTGTTAAATCCGGCGATGTTGCAAAGGTTTGGAGACTAAGGTGTATGTTGACTGATTTGTTACGTTCTCTGGTGGCTTTGATCATGTCCTTTAGTGTATGTTGACTGATTTGTTACGTTTTCTGTTGGCTTTGAATATGTCCTTTATTTCTCCTCTGTGATATTTGTAGTTACAACATGATTTTGGTCGAGTATTTAATCTGTGTGCCACCTCTGCCCACTCATCACACTTGACGAAGTATACTTGATATACGAAACCTTGTGTTTATCCTCATATAGTTAGTCAACATGGTGTTACCTTTGTATTTTCGTATTTACGACATGGCTACCACGGCAACCCACAACTCTTATGTTCTCTGGTAGGTCTGTCTTCGTTCGCGCGATGGTTGCGAGTTATTCCTAAAACGCCGACGCAAATTCAACGCATTGGGGCAATTATTTCTCCTCGATACGCGGGCACTGGTCAGCCTTTTGTTTCGACGCCTGTTAACGCAATGTATAATGTATAATGCATCGCCCGTTGAGACTTGACGCATTGCAAACGAACATTGCCAATGATTGATCACTCGGTATGTCAGATACAACTGCTCGAATGTCCTTATCTCTCGTTATTACACTTTTTAGGAAAAACCTTCCGGTATTTTGTTAATGCAAATTCCGTCAGTGCTTGTGCACAATAATACAAGTTTAGGATATTTGCTTTATACGCGTGCGAAAACCAAATAACTGCTTTGCATTGTTGTGGGGCAAGTGAGCTACGCAACCAATTTCCTTTTTGTGTATTTTCGGTAATTGATATTCTCGTCCGTGCAGGGACTGTATATTGCTGTCTTATGGAAACCTGGAAGTCCCAGACTTTCGAGAATGGACTCCGATCTTCGAGCGGGTGACAAAATACCAATAATTATTATGATTTTAATATCTATGGAAAAAAATGTATATTTTGTTAAATTTATGGTACAGTTTCATTGTCGTACGGCTTGTGTTTACATTGAAAGTCATTTTTACGGAATGGTATAGAATATCTCTACGCTATTGATATGCAGAATTACCTCAGTGGTCATTTCCATATTAAGCCGATTATCCCCCCTCCCCCCATCGTATACGTCATTAATCAACGCTTAATGACTTCGATATGTGGTCATCGGATTACTGCCACATGACTTCCTGAAAATCAACAACAGTTATATTATGTATTCTTAATTGGACACACACACTTTTATATAAATCTATAATATATACGTATATATATA